>CM053514.1:67575634-67599221 GCA_028627145.1 Eidolon dupreanum
AACGTAGCCTTTTGTTGGCAAGCACTGAGTCTTGCTAGTCACTCCCCACAATGCTTTGCAGGGTGCCTGCATTCACGCTCGGTTTACTGAGCGAATGGCTGGACGATTCGGGATTACAGTTTGGAAGATCAGCTGTACAGTGAGGAAAGGTAGTGGTGACTGCCTTCCGAGTGCCAGCCGACTTTCTCTCCTTCCCTGGAAGCATTCCTTATTGCTAGTGAGCCTGCTGGCTTATAGCAGCTCCCCTGTCATTTAAACACGCGGCTTCTAAAATGCTGCGGGAAGTATGTGCAGTATCAGCATAAAACAGGGTCTGGTGAGGGTCTGGTAGGTTCTGCTGTGAGGTACTGTGTCCTCTGAGGGTCTGGTGGCTTCTCCTGGGAGGTACTGCGTCCTCTGAGGGTCTGGTGGCTTCTCTTGGGAGGTACTGCGTCCTCTGCAGGGTGTGGGCCCTGTAACCAGCCTTTCGCCTGTTAAGATGCCTTTCGAATGCTGTGTTCGTCTCAGCTATGCTTTGCTTAGGTAAAGTTGCAAGGAAGCTGAGTTCTCGACAGATGAAAGCTCCTTTCCTGGGTCCCCGTGATGTCGGGCACCTATAATCTCATAGTTATAACATTTTCCTGAGCCCAGTAAAAAAAAAAATAAAATAAAAAAAAAAAAAATCACTTAGTGCTGGCTTCCTTAAGGAGAAAAAAGGTGGCTTAGAAGATACTGGCCAGCAAGTGAAATAAGCCAAACAGAAAAAGACAAATATTGTACGATTCCACTTACCTGAGGACTTAGAATAGGCATTTCCATGGAGACAAAGTAAAATTGGGGTTACCGGGGGCTGGGGGAAGGGAGAATGGGGGACTGCTGCTTAACGGGTACCGAGTTTCAATCTGAGATGATGAAAGGGCTCTAGAAATGGATAGTGCCGATGGTTGCAACACTCTGAATGTACTTAATGCCATTGAATTGTATGCTTAAAAATGATTAAAATGGTCAATTTTATGTTATATATATTTTACCAAAAAAAAAAATTCACTTAGCTTCCAAGTGGGTTCCTGTGAATCTAGCACCCCCGGAAACATCCTTAAAACATGCCTTAGTCCCCCTTTCCATCCCGTCTGCATTTGGGGCCCCCAAACCTAATCAGGGTAATGTTGAATCTTGTTCATTTGTCAGCTTGAATCTCCTAACCTTCCTGTCCCCTGTCTTTGCAAACAATCATTCTCTTAATAGTCACTGGCATCAGGAAACGCTGCTTAGTAGCACAACATCCACGTTTCGTCGGCATTTAGCCCTCGTCTTTTCTTTCAAATGATAACCCCCAAGAGGAAAAAGATGCTACCCCAAGATTTTGTTCCTATCACTATACTATCTGCTTTGTTAGCTGAGTGAGAGTGAGCCAGGAACATTTAGTTAAGCCTTATACTAAGGAGAGCGATGTCAATAATTCAGCCACCAGCGTGGGGTGAAGTGAATTCTGTCTTTAAAGGATCTTCTCCCAAAGCAGAGAAACTTTTTTCCTAAGGCAGCACCTTCCTCCCAGTTACTCAGGAGTATTAACGCTTTTAGTGAATTGCTTAGAATTTGTGGGTTAACTTCCTTGATCTATAGATCACTGAATGTGTAGCAAATACTTTGTTCAAACGTTTTTTGATTTTAAGACTAATCTGTGTTTGTGTGTGGCCAGTCTAAGAAGCTGACCTGCTCACGTACTGTACTTACGAGGCCGCGACTTAGAAAACTACGAGGAGGTTAAAATATAAAGGATAGTTGTGACTAAAGCAGGTTTTTTCAGACTAGTTTGCAACTCATTTTAGAGGGTCCTGAAATAATTTTATTGGGTTGTAATTAGTATTACAAACAACAACAAAAGAATAGAATAGAAAATAAAAGTTGCACTTTTTCCGTTGTAAATAACAGTCTGTGTATAGGTATTGGGTCTGAATGTAACATGTACTTCTCATTGTGGACTGTGGTAAAAAGGGTTTGAAACCAATGATTTGGACCAGTGAACTGAGTGGGGGTGGGGTAGGGGTGGAGAGTGATGGTTGAGTGGGAACTTTGCTACGTTATATGTCTAACCTGTATGTCTGACAGGGATGTTGGCTTTCATTTCCAAGTGACTACAGGGAGTCCCTTAAAAGACACCTTAAGAAGAAATTCTCTAAATTCCTTTTGCATGAAACCCATCTCTTTCTATAGCTCATTTGTTATAAGTTCCTAAATATTCCTTGGAGAAGGAAGTGGATCATGTGGCGGTCTGGGCAGCAGACGCTGTCATCCGTGCGGCACATCACCAGCCTTTGAAACTCCTAATTTAGTCGATGCTCAGAAGAGAATGAAAATGCAGCGCCTGTGTTTAAGAGTCCTTTTACATTTCAGAGTGTGGTTTAAGGACTTTGGACCAGGCGAGGTATAGAATCACAGAATTTCAGACTCGAAAGCAACCTCAGAGCGAGAGTTCATCTCCTTTTGAATTTTATAGCTCAGGAACCTGAGGCCAAAAGAGGTACAAGTCACCTCTGCATTCAGGGTGGGGGCAGGTCATGGAGCCGAGGCCTGCAGACTGGAACAGGTAACAGAGACACAGAGACAGAAAAGGAGCCATGAAGAGGCACAGTGAAAAGCCTTTGTTGAGAAAAACGATCTATTTAAGTTTTTTCTCAATACAAAGAAAAGGCCTCTTGCCCTTTTGCATTTTTGTGACCTCATCCCTAGGAGAAGGTGTAATTGGTTGCTCCCTCCTCCCCGCTGCTACAGCAGGCCTTGTCTCCTACTTGAAGCCCTATGCTGCCCTGCAGGGCCAGGGAGGCCCCCCCAAGGCCAGGGGGGCCCCAGTTCAGCTGCAGTGACTGGGAACCAACTGAATGAGGAAGGCAGTTGGGACAAGCTTTTTAAAAAATGGTAAACGAAGCCAGTGACATAGGGCGGGTGAATACATGCCACAGAAAGAAAGCTACAACTCGTTCAGTTAACCTGAACGCAGTGAGCTAAAGGACAACCGTATTCAATGTGATGGGGACGGATGATGACAACTCATCATCTGTCGAACCTGGGTAACCTGCCGGCCATGTACACAGGTGCTGCCACTGTGGACTATTTTTCCTAACCAGCGGTTTCCATTCGTTTGTTTGTTTTCTGAAGAGTCTGACTCTTGCTGCGCTCTGCAGCTGGGTCCGAGCGCGTCCATGCCCGGTCGTCATCGGCGCCTGGTTGGCTGGCACAGGTGAAGCGACGTGACAGGTGGGCACTGTTGAGGAGTGGCTCACTCCTCTTGCTCTCTAGCCCGCATCAATATTCTTTTAAAAAATGCCTCTCGTAACAGTAGAAGGAAAGGTCAAATTCTGCAAAAAATCAGTTAGTGGCCGCTCTTCCCCAACCACCAGTAGCAGAGGAGCAGAGGGGTTATTCTGAGTGTGGCTGAAGTGTTTTTCACAATCTCTGCTGCAGGTGCTGATGAAATCGTCTTCGCTGACTTGCGAAGGCTAGCGGGGCCTCGGGGCGGATGGGCGGCGGGCACCACTAGGGGCGGTGGTCTCTTAGGAATGAGCAGGGAAGAGTCTCTGGTTCTGGGGATGCTCAGGATGAGTCTTCAGGTGCGCCCGCCGCACAGCCTGACTGAGCGCCTGTGGGGGGGGGCGGTGAGGAGGAGAGGCGGCAGCGCTGCTGAGGGAAGTCCCGGGGAGAGGCCCCCCGCAGCTGGCCCGGGTTCCGTGCGTTAAATTGGGAGGAGGGGGCAGAGGAGGGGAACGCCAGCACCGGAGCAGTGATCGGCTTGTAGAGCGGGGGACAGTGGAGACGCCCCAGTGGGAGTTCGGCTGGGACACAGGGCTGAACGCTGGGCACAGGTGAGAAGGGTCGGGCCCAGAACGCTTCGCTCTTTGGCGGTGGTTACTGAGGCCTGAAGCATTTGTGTGGGGACGTCAGGATGCACCACGAGTGCTAACACTCTCCTGGAGAATACACTTCGGTTCTGGTGCGACTCAGCCCCGGTGCCATGTGTGGGGTTCCTATGCTCAGCAGCCTTCCAACTCACCTAGGAACTAGGAAGAGTTACGCATACAGCATCTTCTAAGATGCTACCAGAAAAGTCAACAATGAGTTTCCAGAGTTGGACAGACACCCCAGGAATCTGAAGGATGAGCCCATCACCACCTTTCAGCATCCCAAGCCAAGCACCCCTCCTATCAGTGCATGGCTCCCAGGAACAGGGGCGAAAGGCACTCTTTGCTCTGGTGCTGGCGAGACGTAGTGGGTGTCACCATGTGCCGGCTGCCATATTTCTACTACCGTACTTTCAAACCCTGAAGTAATGTGTCACCGAGTTTAAAAAGAACACAGGCTGGGCCTCGAGAAAACTGTGTGATGTGTCAGGTAAAGAAAGCCCTGAACGTCGCCATGCCTCAGCTTCCTCTTCTGGGAAATAAGGAATGTGGACTAGATCATTTCAAATGTCCCCCCAGCTTTAATGTCCACAGGCGACGAATCTGTAAGACAGAGCAGCCAGGAGCTGGAAACAGCTGAAACTGAAAAGCATCAAGGCTTGTCACTGGAAGGTAATTCTAGGGCTCATCAGCAGAGACAGGACAAAAGAGCAATGGTGACATCTCACTCTGAGAACTAACATAAAAGTGTGGGAGTGGTCTTGAGCTGCCATAGTAAGCCACCCCAAAACTACAACACACAGCAAGGGAGGGGTCTGACTCAGGTAGAAGAACTGGAGTAGGTTTCCAGCCCAAGGTTCTGTTAGGGATGGCAATGGAGCGGAATACCACGATGTGTGCTTTGCTCTTCTCTCAGTCTGGCTCCAAATGTTATCTTCTTAGTGTTCATACGCAAAAATAGGTAGTTGATGTTTAATGAGACTGATGCCATTGTTGCTAAAACTGCATTTTTCATAGAACTTTGCTGAATCAAATGTATGTGTCTCTAAGATGCTACTCTGAGGACCGCTGAAATAGATTTTTGGACGCCAGAGCACCAAAATGGCAGCTTTCGGGTAGGCCCTGGGCAAACTCATCCACCTAGAGAGGGCGCGCTCACAAACCCAAACTTTTTCTCAGTGGCAAACACTGATGGCTCTAACTGATTCAAGGCAGGATATGGGACCCTCATTTATGCTCACAGAAACTGACTAAAAATGAACGAAAAGGATGAAGGTGCATAGCTATACATGAACTTATTTGTGTAGTTACCTACATGTCAAAACCAAAGCTCAAACTTCAGCGTTTGTCAAGATTTGACCACCTAATCTTACTTATAATTGGCTAGCAGTCTGTCATTCAGCTTCTGACCGTACTGCACTATATTTAAAAAACAGTAAATTTCTTGCATATTAAAAACTTTGTTCCATCTAAAATTTTTGTACAAATTTATTAATGTGCAGCTCTGGTTTTATTATTTAGCCTGGTCTATAGATTTAGCCAAAACATTGGGAACTGAAATTCATAAACTAAAAAACAAAATGTTTATCATCAAGGAAATTAAGAAAGGGGTATAGAAAAGTGTTTATTTGGGTTGTTATGACAACAGAACAAGCCATCACGACAACATTCTTTCTTTTCCATCTGTCAGACATTGGCTTGACAGAGCCTTAAGAAACACTCAATGTCCACCCTAAAGATGAAACGGAGCAAAAATGTTATTCTAAATTTGGTAGAGTTTTGGCTCAACTTAAAACCCTTTTGTAACTCATACAACCTTTGCCACGACTCCCTGCTATTTCCTCTTGCAGTGGGCAGACTCACTGGCAATGATGAGTAAATAAATCGTGTGGTGGGGGGCGGGTGCTGGCAGCAGTGACTACGAGCCTAAAGCTGGCTAACGTCCACCCTGGAACGAATGTCACAGGGCCACTCGCTGAGTTTGTGGAGTGCCCTGTTCTCATGCGCTGCTCTGGTATGGAAAAGATCAGGGGTACGGACAGAAACGAGAAGAAGGAGGAGGTCTGCTTCCACTTGTAGCTGAATAGGGCTAGAAACGGGTGCATGTGCAGCGGGTAGAGAATCGTGCCGTGGTGATGAGGATGAAAGTACCAGCTGGCACTGATGCTGAAGCTTTCTTCATGGACTTTTCCAGGTCAGGCAACTGGCAGCCAGCAAGTGACGCCCAAGCCCTTGTTTGTCGTGGCTTGGCCGAAGCACCTCAAATTCCCTGCAGCTATTGTCCCATGACTCAGCCAGAGCTAGGTGGACACTGACTCCTCCTCAGGCGGAGCAGGCTGGGGAACGGAAGCTGGGTTCTGGCTTTCTCGCCCGGTGCCCTGACACGCACGATGCCCTTGGTGGAGTTCCCGTGCTCTGATCATTAGCTAACGATAGCTAATAGCATAGTCACCGTCTTACGTGTGAGCCAGATGTTCCTGTACCAGCTTACTCGGCCTGTTAGGGGAGGGAGCACAACTGAGGGTCAGAGAGACCCCAAAAGACAAGGCTGAGCTGAGGCCCCCAGAAGTATACAGTAAAAGCTGCAAGAGGAGGCGGAGGCGGTAGAGTCTAGCACGGTCCAGGGCAGAGGCCCAGGGAGGCCACTAGTGTCTGCGAAGCCCGTGAGAGCGAACCATGACATGGAATGCATTTACCCTAACGCGCATAAAGTTCAGAGGGGCATTAAGGAACCCTTGTGTGCTCGGCGTCTCACCAGCTCTGAAGCGCCCGTGATTAGGATCCCTCTAAGGCAGGCGGCGGCAGCAGGAACACGCCATCTAGATGCGTGTATGTGAGGGTGGGAAAGTGGGGAGGTCTCGTTTTAGTGCTGACCTGGCCTCATGGCACGTTCATAAAATCGCAGGGCATTTCAGCCAAGCGGCCCCGAAGAAATTCTATAGTCCACTCCCCCATTTCACCACTGGGCAGGTGAGGCGGTGGTCCCCTAGGACACTTTCGGAAGCATAGGAAACCTGAGGGGATGAGACTTGGGCCAGGGAGGGCGGCAGGGGTGGCTTAGCAGGTTTTGGCCAGGATCACTGGGAGAGCAGGTACCAAGGAACGTAGTCCCAGAAGGCCAGAGCACTCTGGCCCATGGAGTCAGAGGATGTCAGAGCTGGGAGAGACTTTGCAGGTCACCCCGTCCCATCCACCTCTCTGGGGCCCTGGCTGCAAGGCCGTAAGGGAGAGGGGGTCCTGGGGAGACAAGCACAGCCATCTTGGCTTCTTCGGGAGATGATTCTGGCCTGACTGCCAAGAACAAAGGGGCCCTAATGGCATGTGTTTAAAGACCTTCCTTACGCATGTTTCTTAGACTGCCACGGTCAGCCCTTCACGCCCACCCCAGGTCCTTCTCATTTTCCCTGGAGCCAGGCTCCCGCACTAACCACTTCCTGGAGCAAACTGGCTTGACCTCTGGGTGCTTTTTAGTTTCCTAATAATAGAGCGTCTCTGACTGAGCTGTGAGAGCCTGAAAGAACACAGGTCCAGCCCGCAGAAGGGCAGGGCAGAGGCACCACTTCCGCTGTGCTGGGCTCTTCCCATCAGCCTCATCAGGCTCGCATTGTCCCCTCTTCCTGCCTCCAGCTCTGTGGGCCGTTGCTTATTTATTTTGCCACCTAGTCTGCTTGGAACTAGTGCTGGATAGAAAGATAATTTATTGGGCGAGAGAGAGAACATTTTGAAACTATTTGTAACAGCAAAAGCACAATGAGACACCAGAACCTTTGGGGACAATGAGACACCAGAACCCTAGCCAGTCAGAGCTACGAGGGGCCTGGGTGCAGACGAGCCCTTGTTTCATAAATGAGGAGACCCAGGGCCAACAGCTGAGGATGATCGGGTCCCTCCCTGCTCTGGGAAGGCTGTTCCTGGGTGATCAGAGATGAACGCATAAGTCTGAAAGCTAGTAAAAGGCCCAAAAATGTAATTAAGGTATTTTCCCCACACACCACGCACACCCACAATAATTAGTGCACCATGGCCTGGCTCTGGGCCCAAGTAGGGCATCAAAATTATTCACATCCCTGCAGCCTCCTCCTCCCCTATAAACACCCCATCTCCTCAGCGCCCACATCTGGCAGCTGCTGCAAAAGAAAACACCCAGTGGGCAACGTGTGCCTAGAAGAACCACTTACAGCAGCCTGCATGTCACCCCCCTCATGGGTGTTTGCTGTTTGAAAAGACTAAGTCCCTAAGGGCAGAAGGGCAGGCACCCGGGAAGGTGGGATGAGGAGGGAAACTCTAAAGTCCCTCCAGTCAGACCGAGAAGCAACCGCGTCCTCCACAAAGCAGCCCGGGGCCGTGGGGAGGTGCAGGGTGGGGTCCCTTCCTGTCCACGGTCTCTCATCACAGCAGCTCTGTGGGAGGCGCTGCCCCAGGGTTCGGCCTGTCAACCCAGAGATCTGTCCAGGGACGAGGTAGAGGTAGCCGGGTCACCTCTGTCCTGAGCACTTCCAAGTGTCTCGGTGCCCTGAGCCTCTGCCACCTCCTCTGCCGCCCCCCAGGGACGCGTCTGTCTTTGCCGAGGCTCCCTCCCTGTCTGTTCCCACCTGCTCTTTCTTTGCACTTTGAAGATGCTCTGTTCTCAGTGGAGGACGCTGGGGTGCGGGTGTCCCGGCCCTCGACTGCCGACTTCTCTCTGGCCATGCCCATCTCCTCAGACACTTTCACAGGCGGGACCCTCTGGGAGCCTAACATCTCCTAACAAGCTCCTCAGGGGACTGTCTGCCCCCATCTGGGCCCCGGTGGGCACAAGGTTGACCCCCCGGCCTTCACTTCCTGCCTAAGCCTTTCCGAAATCATCCCTTTCCCCTTCCCCTTCCCCAGAGTCTAGCCTGGGAATCGACAGCTGGAAGACTAGGGGGCACGGAGGGGGGCTGCCAGGGACGGGGACAGCTACCAGAGTGCTCACGAAACCCCACCCCGGCCACTGAAGGGTTATTACTCATCCTTTGCTTCCAGGGCCCCAACCTTGAGAACTCTCCGGTCTGAATTCCCCAGGGCCCAGGGAGCTTGGCAGCTGCCCAGCGCCCAGCACCAGCTGCAGGCTAAGAGACAGAGCCTGCTTCCCGAGCTGACAATAACTGTGACTTTAAAAGTGAGGAGCTAACTGAACATCAGGGTGGGGGCAGGATGGGAATAGCCAAGTGGCTGCCCTCCTGAGGGGAGGTCATCAAGGTGACCTGGGCGGGTGGGGAGAGGTGGGGCTCTGCAGTCACACGCGTTCTTCCTCTTCTTCCCTTTTCTTCTTCCTCCCTTTGTCTTCCAGAGTTGAGAGGTGTATTTCCTCTCCAAACCACGGTTCGATTTCTGCGTTTTTGGCGTGTCTTCGTTCCAGATGGACCCCTCGGCTGGCCTCATCTGCTTCTCCTGGTCGGCCGGGCGGCTGGCCCTTGGCGGGCAGGGCCCCACGTCTCAGGCCTCCCTGGAGTGGCGGCCACCACGCGCGTCTCTGTGTCCGCAGTTCCAAATTGGAGAAAGCTCTGATTCAGGATTTTGTGATGATGGAAATGCCAGGAGTTCTTTTTAGAAGTTCAGAATGACTGAAAATACTTATCTGCATCTTTGATTTGTCACATGACCCTTGCAAATCACTGAATGTGACCATTGTGACGCGGGCGGCATCTTACTGGGCAGTGAGTGTGTGTGTGTGATTGTGCACGACCGCAACTCTGAGAAGGACATGCCCTTTAGTGGGGCCCTGTGGCCCTTCTGCGAGCCGGCCCGCCCCTCTGCAGGCCCCTCACTTCCCATTCTTGTACAGACAGCCCCTTTTGCCTGAGGGGGCGCCGCTCTGGGAGTGAGCCCCATCGTCAGTCACCAGGGCACAGCGCCCCTAGTGAGCCCTCAAACACAGCATTGCCCACCTCTCTGTCCTCCCACCGGACCGACAGCTCATTTGGGGCAGCTCTGCATGCCCCCCCTCCCCGGTCCCGTCCCTCCCCCCGCACATGGCAGAGCGAGTGGAAAGCCGCCGCGGGCAGGCGTGGCAGAGTGCGGCCTGCCGCTGTGCGCCACCAGCGGCTCTAGACCCCTGGCCGCAGGTGCCCGCCGGCTCACACTCTCACCTCGGTGGAGTGACCTCGGTGACCCCAGGCCATCACCTGGCCTCCAGACTTCGGACAGTCCAAGGCTGCCTGTACGCGAACACTCTAGCGGAAGTAGCCAAGCTGGGTACCTGAGCTTGTCCGCGATGAAGATGACCCTCCTTTCCAGAAGCAGGGAGGCAAAGACACCGAGCAGGTGGCGGACGCTGAGAGAGGAGAAGAGAGACTCAAAGTCCACATGTTCGAGCCGGGAGTCCAGCGGGCGGCACAGTTCAATCACCTGCCGGGAACAGGAGCGGCCGTGACGAGGGGCCCGGCCTGCCCAGCCAGGCCCCTCGTACATCGGGTCATCCCAGCGGGGGCGGCCCGCTAGCCGGGGCAAAGGGAAAGGAAAAGAAGACCCCAGGGAAGAACAGGCCTCGCTCTCAACTACGAGACTGAGGACAGCTTGGATGGAGGTCGGGAGAGAGGACGGCAGAAGCGGTGGCCCTTGGCCCGCAGTGATCGGGGGCGGTCCCCAGCAGTGACGTATCCAGACTCCCCAGGGGAGGTGAATGACTGCTGAAAACCTGCCATCCCTGAGAGGCCCACGGGCACGCGTCTCTATCTCCAGGGACATCACGGCTGGAATGGGTCACGGGCCCATGCAGAAGGACCAGCAGACCCAAGCAGCGCTTCCCGGACTTGCCTCCTCCGGGAAGCATTCCCATTGAACCCAACCCCATCCCAGAGCTTCCAGAGTGGCGTCTTCCAGCCTGTATTCAAGCGCGTGTCTTCTCGTTCCGAACTTGCAGAAATGTTCCTGGATTCTGCTCCAGCCGCTACTCGTGTGCACGGTTTTTCTCTGTAAGTAGCTGGCTCTCTCACGGTGAGCGGAGACTGGGTTTTACTCTCAGCCCAGCACCTGCCCGGCGCTGCCCTCACGGTGGGGCCCACTAGTGCTGACATCCCCAAGGTCAAGTCTCCTGCCTCTCAGGCGGGATGGTTCTCCAGCCACGGGGAGACTTTCCTCTCCATGCTGGGAAACTGGGTTGTTCCAGAGCATCCCAGAGCCACCCTCACCCCTCCCCGTCTCCACAGGTGACCTGCTTTTCCAAGGGCCTTTGGAACTAGAGACCCAAGTTTGAGTGAGATCTGCCTTCTGAGGTCCACAGAGCCACATACAGGAAATGAGAAGAATGCAAACAAGCTCCTGCATCAAATCGCAGCCCAGCCAAGAACAAGGACCCGCTTCAGAGTCTAGGGTGAATAAAAAGTGGTACCTGAGCTTATCTTCTCTGAAAGAATCTTTTGGACATGACAGTTACAGAGGTGAAGCAGACAAAAGAAAAAATGTAAATAGATTCATATGCAATTTATGAATGTAATGGGCCATTGAGAGAAGCCAGGGATGTTCGGTGTGGTCCCTAACCTGTGAGGCCAGCGTCAGGCAAAAAGACACCACGTGCTGCCGGGGATGCTCTCGGGGCCAGAATCCTGGGATGGATGGACTAGACTTAGGGTGGAATCTATGACGCCCGAGGAGCAGGAGGACATCATCGAATGTGACAGGCCACTGAGAGCCAACCCCTCGGACCACCGGGACTAGGCTATTGGGGCCCCTCTCTCCCCGAGGAGGGGAAAGGAATGTGAGCACGTGTGTACCTCGGTGCCCGACCCTGGCAGGAAGTTCCTGACGACGATGGTTTTGCCCAGGGCTGGGAACGGGGCCTCCATGACACTTCTCATGAGGGGCTGTACCAGCGCAGGAGAGATGCCGCGTCGTTTTTCCACCTCGTCCAAGATCTGCGAGGACAGAAAGCAGCTCAGCCATCCCGAAGTCAGGGCACCGAGCTCTGCTCCAGATGAAGTGGGCCTGCCGCGGAGACTGAAGGATTATGGGGAGGCCCCTGCCAGCCTTATCAGGCCAAACTTACAGTCTCTTCCACTTTTTGTGTCATTACCCCGATTCTCTTTTGCCATGTGACTTTGCGGTACCTCCCACTGAAGAAGTGAAGTACAGTTCCTTGGGCCCCCCGACTTTCAGTCTGGTCATATGACATCTTGAGCTAGTGACACATGCCTTCTTGGTAGAAGTGATACACCCTGACAGGGTAAAAATGGTTCTTGGGGGTGATGGTGAAAGAATGTAGAAATTATAATGGTTTTTAGCAGTCTGAGTGGCCACATAAACAAACATCAGGTATATCTGTGGAACTAAATTTTTTCAAGGAAATGCAAACCGAAACCACAATGAGATACCTCTTCACACTCTCAGGATGGCTCTAATTAAAGGACAGATAGTAACAAGTGTCGAGGAGGAAGCAGAGTAATTAGAACCCTCAGACACTGCTGGCAGAGCCCCTCTGGAAAACGGTTTGGCAGCTCCTCAAAATTTGAACGTAGAATTATCATATGATCCAGCAATTCCAATTCTGCCTATAAACCCCAAAGAACTGAAAGCAGGGACTCAGACAGACACTTGTACGTCCACGTTCACAGCAGCATAATTCACAGTAACTAAAAGGTGGAAATAACCCAGATGGCCGCCAACAGACGAACGGATAAACAGTGTGGTGCACACATCCCACGGAATGTTAGTCAGCCTTAAAAAGGAAGGAAATTCTGACACATGCTCCAACATGGATGAACCTCGAGGACATTGTGCCACGTGAAATTAGCCAGTCAAGAAAGTATGAATATTGTATTATTCCACTTATATGAGACCCCAAAGTAGTCAAACTCATAGGGACAGAAAGTAGAACAGTGGTTACTGGCTGCTGGGGGAGGAGTGAATGGGGAGTTAGTGTTTAATGGGGGCAGAGTTTTAGTTCTGGAAGATGAAAAAAGTTCTGGAGATGGATGGTGGTGATGGTTGCATGACAAAGTAGATGTACTTAATGCCACCAACGGTACACTCAGAAATAGTGAAAACGAGAAATTTATGTTATGTACATTTTAGCACAATAAAAAGAAAATAATGTGACAAAAATGAAAAAGATTTTCATGCGGAGGGGAGGCAGTTAAGGGAAAAAACATCTAAAAAGGCTGCTTAGGGGAACAATACTGGAAAAGGGTTGCGGGACACCAGGCTGACAGAACAGGTGTGCCCGTCCCGAGCCCAGGCCTTTGGGGCCGGCCTCGTGTGTTTCTGCTGGCCCTCGTGCGCCTTTGCCGTCGCCGTGAGACGAGTGCACACAGGTGCCTCATTGTCTAAGAGGGTGACAGACAGGTGGGCCGGCCCCAGCCCCAGACTTGCTGCCCGAAGCAGAGACCAGCCAGCCTAGACCAGCCTACCCACAGCACGTGAGCGAGCCCAGCAGAGGTCAGCAGGGACGAACCCCAGCCGACCTGCACGTCTGTGAGAATAAACGATTCCAGCCACTGCAGCTTGTGGCATAGCATTCCTGCAGCAGTATTTAACGATGCAGCTTTCTTCAGAGATCCCGAGAAGTGTTCTTGTTATTCATGGTTCCTTTCTGTACTAAAGGACAGTTCGCCATTTTAGTCATCCTCATCCCTCGTCTGGAAATAGCTCGAGTTGTAGGGATCGGTTAGCCGAAGCTCTGTTTCTGGTTCTATCCTCTGTGTGGTCTCTGGCAAGTCATCACGCTACACTCCTAAGATTTCACAAAACTGACATGCAATCTCAGGACTGTGCATCACACCAGTATGCTGGCACGCTTACTCGCTCTGCATCCCCGGCACGCGACGTGGCAGTGAACTCCGTGTGAACTCCGAAGCTGCCACTGGAGCTGGGCTAACTCACGCGAGCTGTCGTACGCCCAGCTTTCATAAGCAATCTCAAACCAAGGCTGTGCTCTGCAGCCTGATCGCCACCTTTAAACAAACCCACGTGAGACTGGCATGAGAGCCATGCACACCTGTGCCAGGGCTTGGACACGACCAACTCTAATGCAGAATGATTACCGCCAGGTGCACTGGAGGTGAGGCTACATCCCGGGTTCTACTGATGCTATTATTTCAAACAGACTTGCATAAAAGTACAAGTTCTATCATGGCAAGAGGTCACGCTACATCAGTATAATCCAGGCCTCCTCTGTGTTTGGGGGGCGGGCAGGAGGTGGACAGACCCTTGCTTTGGAATGCTCTTAGGAAGTGCTGCTTTATTTACGTCCATGGACAGTGAATGTGGGACTCCAGTTCTCCACAAGAAAGCTCAGACTGAAATATGTGCTCAGGAAGGATTCAAAATAAATTTATGGATTAGATACTTATGTCCGGTTAATATAAAAAAACAAATGTTGGATTACACTTAATCTTTGAGATCAGCACCATGTAGGATAGTGATTATCTCTTATATATCAATTCAGATTGGGGTGGATGGACCAACTCGATATGGCAATTGCTGTATTTTACTATATTGGCTTGTTTTCCCAATCAGAGGACCAAATATTATTAAGATTTTGATGGACTTAGAGCACTATTACAAAATAAATCTCTTACACACAACACACACACATATACAACACATATACACAGAGATACATATATATCCAACCATCATAGTAGCTTCTTTGTCCAGCAGAAGCTAATATGACAAAAAATGCTTAGGATAAGGGAAGTAAAACACGGAATATTCTGAGAAGATCCTCTGCCCCTCTCATCCTCAACTACAATTACTTTGAGTCTCTCCCCCTCCCTAGTTTCTGAGGCCTGACCTTCATCAACTGTCATTTCCTGTCCCAAGGATAAGAGAGTAGCGGAGGCCAGGAGGGGAGGAGGAGGAAGTGGAAAGGAAAATAGTGGAGAATAAGATTATGAAAGTACTGGAAGCCGGGGTGTTTGCCGAGTCCTTAGGGCCCTGCCTTGCCTTCCCTTCCTCCTCTCTCCCAGGCCCAAGTCCTCACCTTTGAAAAGAGGCTGAAGCACCCAAGGCGGCTCACGATGCAGTAAACTTCGGGGAGACGCTTCCCTTTGCCACCGGGCTTTTCGGAGTGAAACACAAAGAAATCACGAGTGTTACCGACCTCGAGGAAGGGAGAAACCCATACGTCTTTGTGCCTACTGTGTGCTGGCTGTTTCCATGTACTAGACCTTTGGATATCCAGTGAGTAGTTATCAATACCCTGTTTTACAGGTGGGAAGCACTCCTGATTATGTGGTATGTATATATTTTTATCCCCCCGGAAGGAACCAAATCAAAGGTGTTGTGCACACAGCAGGTGCTCAGTATGGCCCAGGGAACCATAAAGTAAGGCTGAGTTTGTTTCCTCAAATCACTGGAGTTCCTTTAAGATTGGGACTATATATTTATTATAATGATAATTCCAAAGGAGAGATCATTTCTGAAAATCCTTTTTAGAAACTGACTTTTAAACTCATTTTCAAACCAAAAAGAAAATCAACCTTAACACTTTACTTTTATCAACAAAAATTATGTTCCCATTTAACTTTTTCAATTATTATCCATACTTCTTATTCACTAATTCAACAAATATGTATTGAACACCTATGTGCCATGCATTATTTTCAACTCTATATTAGCCCATTTCTAAAACTATTATCATTCTCAGTGGATAATGATTTGTCACTACTGAAGATTTTCAAAGAATGGGTCTCAGAAGTAAGTTTTAAAGTGTTTTAGCATGGTTATTTCATTGGATTAAGTTTCTGACTTTTATTTTTATTTATTTTTAGTCTTCAACTTTTAAAGGTGACTGTTCTGAAGGAGACAGTCTTGAATTATTTGCGTCATAAAACCATCCTTCTTCTACTCCAAGCAACTGTTATGCATGATCTCCCTGAGTCATCAAAGTCTGTTTAGCATGTTTTATTAGAAAGGACATTTGGTTTAAGAAGAGAAAGATCTTTTATTTGATGGGGAAAACATTGGAGAAAGCATTTTCTTCCCAAAGAAGACAGAGGCATTGTTCCCATCTGCCAGTAAGACTCAGGTGAGCTGAGAGTCTTCAGATTTCCACGTTTTTAAGGACTGTGGGAACCTGCCACACCCCTTGCTCACTTGGGGTGCCCTGTGAACCCCCAGGAAGCTAGCACTGGCTCCACACAGAGCCCTGGTTGATTGAGAAGCAAACGTACTAACCAGCAGTCTTCGGCAGTAACCGAACCTTCTGCTCCCATCTTCTCCAGTTAAGACAAATGAGAATGTTTCACTGTGGTGGGGAAAACAACAGTACATTACGGAGCAAAACAAGACAAAGACACGTTCACAGCGAGCAGCTAGGACATTCCGAAAGAGGCTGTCAGAAAGGGCTGTTCCCTGTCCTGCTCGGTCATTTCCGTGCTGGGACTCTGGTCATCAATCGCTTCAGAATCTATGTCAAGGAGAGGGAGATCTAAAGTTGTCAGTGTGTCCCGAGAGGAAACAAGGACTTTTTTTTTTTCCACCTGGAACTCTCTCATATAACTCTATCACCTAAGCCACCCCATTGCGCAAAACAGAACAGTCATTCATTGGGCATCTTTTGTGACTACTGCCTTCCGTGAGCTTGAGGGCGAGGTGGCATTTGCCATCTGGGGATGTGGCTCAGTGAAGGAGCAGTGGATCAGTGGGATAGTTCTGTGTCCCTTGGAACTGCCCCTGGTTGCGGCTGTCCCATCGCAGTCTGTTCAGAGCTGCCCTGAGGCTCAGATTGTCCTTAGAGACTGCTGGGTCGACTGCAAGGACACGGCATTCCTCAAGTGCTTAGGATACGCAGCCTGCTGAGTCTGGTCAACTGCTGAACCATCGGATAATAAAAATCCAGATATCTAACCACAGTGGACTAAAGCAGAAAGGTAACCATATCACGATCCGAGTAACAGCTAGATGGGCTGCTGAAGAAACGTTTCGAGAGCTCTGGACAAGGATGGGTGAAAGGCGATGTTTCCCTAACTTTTCCCAGACGAAGAATCACCTCACTGCCCTTCACAACGGCTTCTGAAACAAACGTATTTCCAGACTGAGTGGGAGGCCTGGGAATCTGCATACTTCGCAAGGTGATTCTTATCTTCAGGGAAGTTTTACAAACAGGGCTGAGGAAATCTCCAGGCCCAGGACTACCAGCATCACGTAGTGGTAGAGCTGGTTGTGGGGTGTGCCATCCTTGACCCCATCTCTCGCCCTCCCCTTAGTCTTTGCAGGCGGGGAGAGGAGATACCAGCACATACCTGGTAAACCGCTGGACGGGCGTCCAGTCCTTGGCATCGGGGAAGCAGAACTGGGGGATAGCCTTCAGCTGGTCCTCGGCCTCTCTCATGAACTTGAAAGACCTTTCCAGCTGCAGGGGGAGGGTGAGAGAAGGGTGGGGAATAAAAACTATCAGCATGGGAGTGTGAGGCAGAGGGATGGCAAGACCACATTCCCCCCTTCCTACAGACTGATCGCCACCTTCGACTGCTCTCTGGGGAAGGGCTGGCAGCTCAGTCTGCTGGGGCCCTTTTCCCTTTGGGCAGTTCTAAGTATGGTCTAATGGGGAAAGTCAGGAGAAAGGAACAGTGTGCTTTAGAGAAATGGTCTCAATGCCTAACATTCTGGAATATAACTATTTTAATCAATAAGCAAAAGCTGTCATAGCAATCCCTTCCAAACAGGAGACTCATACATCTGTAAGGCCAAGCTTCGAATCAGGCGAATCAGCGCATCCAGTCCCTAGGCCCAGGTGAACCTGCCCCTCCTGCATCCAGGCGGAGACAGTTACCACATTTCTTGGTGAATGCGCTCAGTTATATCAGATCACGCAGTGAAATTCAGCTCATTTCAGAGTCCCTGACTGTCAGAACGAGGGGGAAACTAGACATCATCCAGCCTGACATTCTTATTTCGGAGATAAGGAAATGAGCCCTGAGATGTTAAGTTATTTGTTCATGATCACACTGGCATGGAACCTAGCTAGGAATAAAAATAATCTAAATCTCTGCCCATCTTTCTTTCTCTGATTTATCTGACAGCATAGACTGTGTAAATATCATCTTATTTAAAAAACAGAATGAATTAATAAAGTCCGATTTAGAGATTCTATTTAAAGCCATGAGTTTGCTTATTTTGCGTACGAACAGCTGTCTGGGCTTTTTAAAAAGGCATCCCGCCCTGGGGATCTGTTGTACAACCACATATCTGTAGCTGACAATATTGTACTGTACGCTTGGAAATGCTGGGAGGGTGAATTTTATGTTATGTGTTTTATTGCCACTATTTAAAAAAAGGCACTCTGGGTATAAGTTTGGGAAACAAAAAAGAATGATTTACAATGATCGTAGTTTGCTTATAAATTGGTACTTTTAAAGTGTTGGGAAGAATTGATGGCTTTTTGTGTTTTTACCATTATTGATAAGTTTATACTTGTTTAATTTCCTTCATAAACAGTTACAGAAAAATAAATTACGCTAAAGTTACCTTCGGTAATTTGAAATATCAGATAGTTGATGTGAGTGGAGTGTGAATTTCAGAGGTTAGGAAATTGCAATATATAATCTAAATTCTTTCCGTAACATTTCCATCAATTTCTTATTTGGTTCCTCATAGCTTGCCACTGACCTTCGCTTTTAGCCAGCCTTGCAGAGAGTTTCAGAGACTTTCTGCATTCTGCAGGCCAGCAGTATGGTTGACCGTTTCACAGAGGATCTACAAGTCTTCTCAAGGCCACCAAACGTCAGAGAGGAAGTCTCTGAAGACAGCATCCAAAGGAACAGAGTACGGGGCTGATTGTTTTCAACTTTAAAATCCACCTCTTGCATCATCCCCTTAGGCTAGATCGAATTTAATTAAAGCCTCCACTAATACTAATAGTTGAGACACCTATCAAGGAATGAAACTCAGTCTCCATTTTATAGGCTTAAAGCCAGTCATTAATTGTCCTTCAGTTTTTCATTTTTAGAATAAACAGTCACTATTTCTTTTCCATATAATGGTTTTCTTTCATCCATGACCCAGAAGATTCCAACTGGTCCTGGAATGAATGGTCTTTGAGTTGACAATTCACTGGCTCAGACTGTTGCCAAAGCAACAATTTCTGACTACCCTTGGGCAGGCTTTCAGGAAAGCGAATACCGGCTGGTATTGTTGTTTGGGGGTCGTTACTCTCCACCCGAGTGAAGGACCTCGAACCATAAAGAATACAAAAGGAAGGGACAGTGACAATTCCCCAGAGTGGAAACAGCCTTGGAGAATTGAAGAGTATGCCTTGCAGGGAAGTGGGTTCAAGTACTTTTCAGCATGGCCCGGCCCCCATTTGGATGCAGCCACCCCCAGATAACACGCATGATACACACAAACGTGTGCGCACATACGCCTACACACACTGACATGACATGTGAGTAACCAACCCATATGTGCACATACAGGCTCTCTTTATGCACACGAGCACATTTACAGGAAGGAGCATGTAGAGATCTCTCTTGTGAATACAACTTACATCATAGATGGTTAGAAAATATCCCAGTCCCCAGGAATCGTCATAAAGATAACTGCGTGATAGCAAACATTTTATGGAATAGGACAGGCATGATTTCTAGCATGCAAGTATGGACTATAAACCTTGATTAAGGTGACTACAAGAATGGGGCATAAAACTCATGAAAAAGAGTTAGAAAAGAGAAGGAGAAAGGAGGGCGACAAGGTCCTTTGGACAGAGGGAACACGCAAAGGCAGAAGACAGAAAAGAGCCCTGCATGCAAAATGCACGTACAGAACGCTCACCATAACATATCTAAAGAAACATCGGTGGCAAGATACATTTCCAGCAGAAGGAGGGTAGATAACTGACAGGTCGGGGTACACCACGAATGGAGCATTACGTAATTTAAAAATTAACATTTTAGAATTTGTATTAAATATGTCTATAAACAATGACAGCCTTGCAAAAAACATGACACAAAAATTATAGAATGCATGATCTTAGTTTTGTAAGAAAATTGTACTATGAGAAAAGGGTGGAAGAAAACACAATAACATGCTAACAGTGTTGACCTTTGTGGAGTGGGATTATAGATGACTTTTTTCTTTATACATTTGTGAATTAGTCCCCTTTTCAATGGTGACCATGTAACTTTCCATTTAGAAAAGTTTTCACGTGGCTATCTAGGAGTCTGGAGAGTCCAGGCTGGAAACCAGCATTCAGTAGTTATGTAGGTTCATTAATTGACTAATTCACGAATTAATGTCTTCATTCCGGGAACACTGACTAAGTACTGCCCTGTGCACAACACCGTGCTAGGCCCCGAGGGGACTAAACAGGGTGACAGGATAGTCCTTCTTGCCTTGGTGCTCGCTCGGTGTGGTCCGCAACTGCACTGTGAGTCAGTGTGAGCATAACCAGCAGCCTCTCTTATCCAAGGGGTGACTCCCTAAATCCAAGGATGCCCACGGAACTGGGGTTTTCAGGGGGTCACCCCTAGAGGTCAGCCGGACAATGGCGACTACGTGCCAGTTGGGAGGACTGGCGCCTGGTTGACTTCATTGATGTACAGTTTCCATCCTAGACTCCGAGGACAGGGCTTGACTGCTGTGCTGAACCTCAGTGTGCAGGATGGGAGGAAGTCTGGCCCAGGAAGGGGGGGGCAGCTGGGACCTAGGCCTCTGTAGATGCCAGGATGACACTCGGGTGGTGACGGCAAAGGGGGCGCTGAGGGGGCCAGTTCCCTCCCCCCCATCCCTTCTCTGAACACACTCAGGTTTGTATGCACCTTACGGAGTGTCACATGCCTCCTGGTGGATCCACGTATGCTTATCTGTGCCCTCCCGTCAGAGAGTAAACTCCTTGAGGACAGGAAACACATTTCCTCTCTCTGAGACCCCTGGGGCCAGGTGGAGAAGAGCCTGACTGTACAGGTCTCGGTCAGCTCCGGTTCAGCAGGGTTGGGAGGTGGCGGCTCCCATGGCATGGATGCCGGCGCCTCAGAGCAGCTCAGCCGTTGCTGGCCACACCACCCGGGGCTTCACCCGGCGCTGCCGCCGTTTGGGTGCCATGACTTAATGCATGGCAGATCCCAAGCCCCGTCGCCACGGGCGCTGTTAGCATAGGGTCTCGTGTGTGTGCACACATGGAGGTGTGCAGTGCACGCACCGATGTTGGCCGTGGACACGAACGTGACACTCCTTAGGGAGAGCTGTGTGGCTCGATGGGAAAGAGACAGGCTGGGAAGAGATGCGGCTGGATAAGGAGAGGGGGAGGGCTAAGAGGATGGCGCGGTCGGCACAGTGACCAAGGAAGTGAGTGACTGTTTCTGTCCATACCCTGGACCCTCACCTCCTGGGACCTCCCAACTGCTCCAGCAGCAGGCTCTTCACTAGACACACCCTAATTAGGACCCAGTTTTGAGATTCTAGACACCAAGTGTTCCTCAGACTCCCACACCTCCCTGTATCCAACAAGGCGCTGGCGGAAATGCTGCAGGCCCCTGGCAGGCCGCAGAGGAGGCCGGGCCCACCCTGTACCTTCAGAGGGAACTGCTGGGTGAGTTCTGGCACGTAGGTGGCCCCAGCCTGCTTCTTGTGCAATGACACAACCACGAAGTACTCGAAGAGCTGCCTCTGCTGGTACTCGACGAGTTCCCGGTCAAGGGACGGGTATCTCGGAGCCTGCTTCAGGCGGGACTTCACGTTGACCAGGCGCTGGCTGTGCGCTGGAGAGAGAGACGGAGAGGTGAAGACATGGAGAGACAGAGAGGTGGAGAGAAGGAGGGAGGGAGCGGGCCTGAAAATGACCCATTTTCCAATGTGGAATTGCATAAAGCTGCAACAGGTGATGTAACTCCCACCTCAAGGTGCTTTTTCTAATCCCAAAAAAGTGTTCCCGCATTTAACAAATTAGTATGAGCTCTTTATTTGGGATCCTCGCCAAAATCCTGGGAGGAGCAACATTCAGCAGGCCACCAGGCCCGCTGGGGTGCAGGAACTGGAGTGTGGGGCCTCTGCTCCGCCGTGCGTTTGCTGTGTGGACTTGGGGCAGGGCTGGGAGCAACCCGCATTCCTCTGTCACATGGGGTGGGGACGCCAACTCCTCCCTCACTCCTTTCCTTCCTCTTTCAGTGTGTGGGATGTGACAAAGTCCAAATCGTAAAGCTCTGGACCCGGGAGTTCTGGAAACATCTGCCAGACTCAACGGGCAGAGACCGTTTAACTCCACGATGCCTTCTCCCGTGCCACCGATCCGTGGGGTGGCCACGGACTCGCTGCATTCTAGAGGCGGGTCAGAGAGCGGCCGAGGCGGCCGAGGTGGGGCCACTGGGTGGACAGGTCCCCATCACCTCACTCAGCAGACTGGACTTTGTCTTTCTTTGGCTTCCCACTGGGGTCTGAGAAATTGTGGAAAACTGACTAAAGTCTGACCTAATTCGCTGAATTTCGAACCATGGGGACCAATTATTTCAATGACTTCATGTGACAGAGGAGGAACCCCAGGCTCTGAGATCTTAAGTGATTTCTCCAGATCGTAGGGCCATTTTAACGGAAGTAGGGCAAGAGCCCGCGTGTCTGGACTCCCAGGCCTGCGGCGTTGCACCTTACACAGGTGTGCAAACACCTGGGTCGTAACAGAAAGGCATGGGCTCAGAGAGTCTCTGGAGCAGAACAGGCCCATTCTGGTCACGTTCATGTTCGGGACTGACCTTCCCCTGGGCACCACTGTCCCCTCAGACATTTGTGTCTTGCCTGACAAACTCGCGCCAGGACGCTCTGTCCCACCCCCACTTGTGAGGAGAGGCACTGCGAGGCAGCGGGGCCGTCGGGGCCGTCCTCAAAGCATCCCCGAGAGCTGCACGCGCCCTGCACAACAGCTCACGTTCTCACCTTTCAGCTTCTCCTCGGTGTCGCTGTCAGACTCACTGTTCTCATCTGTCACTAGACCAAAAAAAAAAAAAGGGAAGTTGCAAATGTGAGTTTTTCTGATGCAGGAAATATTTTATATGTGGTAGGTAGCACAAATCCAAAATTTCTAGCTTAGAGGGGCTGTTTTCTTTCTATTTAAATGTAATGGAAAAACTACGCCTTTGTCCAACTAAATGTATTTCTAAATTAATTTGGCTTTGGATCGGATAGAGTCTATATCAAACAGGACAGCAAAAAACACTGGCCCCTTTTATGCGTGCTGAGCAAAGGAGATTGCTCCCGTGGTGAGATCAGAGCATGCTGCGCTGGGCTCACTGGATAAATGGACCAGGACAGAAGACCAGAGGACACGCCACTAGGCCGAGCTCTGGCTCTTGAACGGTCCTGGGGACAGTAGAGACATTTACAAAGCATCAACTTTTTCTCCTTAGTGAGCCAACCCAAAACAACAGGAAGGCGCTTCTAGGAAGAATCTGTTTTCAGATTCTCGGGGGAGAAGGAATGTGGGGTGGGGTAAGGGGCTGGGGGGTTCCTACCTTTTCCTGAGTTGCTCTCTGTGGACTGGGACAGCCTCTTCACTCGTTTCTTTCCTCTCCGGGCCTCATAAATGGCATTGATTCGCAACACCAGCTGCCAGACATCAGGAGAAGAATCGGCAGTGTTAGCAGCCTCCTCCCTGTGTGCGGCTGGGATTCCTTCGCTGCCCACTCTCTTCCAGGATGTCAGAGGGCCAGGGAAAGGGGGAGGAGGAGACATTTCCCACTGGCCCACTGGCGTCCTTCGATCACTCTTTTCTGCCAGACAGGAACGGGGCTGTCAAGAACACTAACGGGGGCTGCCGGCCTCACTGATGT
>CM053514.1:67599721-67625002 GCA_028627145.1 Eidolon dupreanum
GAGGACATCACACTGCTCTGTAATGAACTGCTCTGTTTCGGCTGCCATGTTAATGAAGGAACAGGGCTGCCAAGAGTCTAGAGAGAAGGACGGTCTTTGTCTCTCTCTCCACTCCACGGGGACAGTCACTCCTCTCAGGCCGAGGCAGGGGGAGATCAAAGGAGGCAGCACATTGTCAGAGGGGACTCTTACAGCAGAGGCAGCAAAGGAAAACCAACCGCCCAACCGCCTGACCGCTGTGAATGGGCCACTTGGTCCTTCTTGCTGGATAAAAACACAGAGCCGGGGTTTGGAGAGTAGATGGCTTACGGTCCCAAAACAGGGAAGTCATGATGTGCCTGGCAAAGAACCTTTGACGTCAAGTAAGGGATTCAGAGCATTTCGAAAGAAACAAATGATACCCAAGCATGGGGATAAACCTAGGTTAAGATAAATAACAAAAGGTAAAACAGGATTAATGAGACTTCTAACAACTGTATTTATTCATTTGTTTTATATTAAAATGTTTCTGTAGAGAACTATGTACTTCACCTTTATGTTTCAAGTTTTAATAAGACTTTGTTGTTGTAAAAGTGACGGGTAAATCATGCTGATTTTTCTCCGGCTTTGATCGGGCCTGTCAAAAGCCTACTTGCTAGAAAGCCCATGCCTCACTTTGATGTCAGGCAGCAAACTAAGAAGAAATAAACTGGTGCACTTGCAAATTAAATGCAAACAAAGGGACAGTGAGAGTTCTATCTTTCTCTCCACCTCTATATTTCTACATAAAGTATGCACAGTCTCTTTCCTTCAACGTCAAAAAATATTTTTAAAATATTAAAATGGTATATAGGGAGAAGTGATAGGTAAAGGCATGGGGGCAGATGAGGGAGTGCTTAACGAGAGATGGTGGCTCAAACCTGGAGTTGTATCAAAGCTCTATCCTAACAGCTAACTCATTTTATTAGTCCTATTTAATTTGCTAAGATAATGATGAGGTTTCACAGGTGTTAACAGCCATTTTTAATTATTCCACAATTGCAGGTTTTTGACATCACAAATATGTATGAACCGTGCCAGAACAAGCAGAAGGGGAGTTAATGGAGTGGCTCCAGACCCCACGCTTGGGGGTCCCCATAAGTAGCTATCATGACAGCACAGGACAGCGACTAGAAGGCAGTCAAGGGGAGACATGGGAGCGATTCTGCCATGACTTGAAGAGACAGGGGTCTGTGTGTCAGAAGGAACTCCTTCAGAAAACAGATCAAACCATATGCAGTCCGTACTGTGCCCTGGGCAGGGCTGGGCAGGACCAGGAGGACGTGGAGGGGACAGGTGAGGCTCCTACCGCGGCCCCTCTCTCTACCCTCCATCGACAAGACAAAGCATGGTGTCCTTCCCTCCGCCTAAAACCCCTGCCACCGGTCTGCAGACTTTAGGACTTTGTCCAGCACCTGACCTTCACTCTTCAGAATGCACTCTGATGGCCAAGGTGACTTATCTTCACTAGAATAAGAATGCTAGGGGCAGGGGTGATTGGGTGAAGTTACAGCTCAAAACGCTGAGTAACCAAACTGCATCAGGAGGGACCAGTTTGTGAAGATGTCCCCTGACTTTCTCTTAGGTCAATGGGTCACTTCGAGAAATCCAGTGAAATCTACAGACGATCCCCGATCCCGCCCCCACCTCCCAGAACTCATGCGCACAAAGTTTCACACAATTTTATGGGTTTTGTGATCCTCCAAAGCCTACTCCTGGACTCTGACATGAAGAATCCCTGTTCCAAAAGTTCCTGTAGAAAGCTGGTACCAAAATGGACAATAGAGAGCGACCAGCAATTCGGGGCTGAAATTGAGCGAAAGGAAATTTAATCAGTAGCGGACACATTAGGATGCACATCCAAGCCACTGGGCGTGTTTTACCCTTCGGACTGAGAAGAGCCAGGGAAGGTGTCCTGCTGACAAGTGCTGTCTCACACACAGGCCCCGCACGGTGCCGCCTCTGCAGCGGCTGCTGGCGGAGCCTGAGTCAGAGCCTGGAGGATGGAGCTCGACTCTCGGGCCACGAAGGAGGAGGATGTGGCCTTGTGAGGCCGGGTACTGGGAACACTGTCCAGGGTCAGAAGAGTAGTTAAGGCAAGGAGAAGGATGGCGAAGAGGAAGGCTACAGGACCACGAGAATTATTATGACAAAAGGCCCACACATCCTAGCCTGCCGGCTACACTGTGCTCACCTGGCCTGTGACAAAGCAGGTATTTGTCCTCTGCCCAGACTCCTCTGCAGGGAAGGGGGTTGGGGGGCAGTGCATATCTGAACACAAAACTTGCTGTGGGCCTTACCTTGGGTAGCTTTCTCTTCTTCCGGCCATTCTGCAGATCTCCAAGGTTAAAGAAAGTGTCGTCAGGACTGCTGGGCGTGGAGGGGGGACTGGTTTTGGAAGGGGACCCAGTTCCATCCCGACTCAGCTTCCTAGTGTCCAGCAGTTTGAAGTTCCTCCTGTCTGAATTTTGCCGGAAAAAAGCAGGTTTGGACAATGACTGCTGCGAGGGGAAAGGAGAAAAGAAGGATGCGTAAACACAAAAGGGACTAACTGGGAGACAACTGGCGGTGCCAGTGATGGAGACCACTTGAGATCGAGGAGGGAAGATACCCAGAGTATGACCCCAGAGTACACTGGGTTCGTCTATGCTAATAAGTGCTCAATAAATGCTTGTCACCCAATTACGGAAAATTAGTATGATATAAAAACAGATCTAATTCGGTCTCACTTTTTAGACAAGTGGGAACTCGCCTGGCTCAATCCCTTAGCTTTACAGATGAGACTTCCCGACAATCCAAGCCACGCCGCGCTGGGACTCATTAGCCCTAAGTCTGGCTCTACACCTGTCGCTGGCAAGCTGGATGCCTCCTACCCAAGAAATTTCACTTCTCTGGTCCTCAGTGTCTTATTTCTAAAAATGAGCTGCTTTAAGGTCAAAAGGCAAAAAAAAGGTGGTAAAAAAAAAATGTAACTTATAGAGCCCATTTTTCTAATACAGACTACAAATAAATGAGAAGACTGACAACCCAAAAGAAAAACAGGCAAAAGAATGAAGGTGTGTAGAAAGGAAATACGATGATTCTTAAATATATATATATAAAAGGTCTTAGCTTCACTGTAAGAGAAAGGAAAATTTAAACTCTATTGAAGATCACTCAAAGATTAACAAAGATAAAAAAAAAACCTGACAACCCATTGTATTGATGAAAGTGAGGAAAACAGTCACTTTCACACTTTTACACACTGTTGGTGGGACTGGAAATTGGTACAACTCTATGAAGGGTAATTTATCAATAAAATTACAGATGGGCATACCCTTTCACCTAGCAATTCTGCTTCTAGGAATCTGCCCTACTGATATGCTCATACTCGTGCTAAGATGTATTGTACAAGGAAAGTTATACTGGGCAAAGCATATTGTAAACACAAAATATTGAAAACAACTTAAATGTCCATCAACAGAGGCTCATCAAATAAATTTTTGTCCATATAGTGGACTACAATGCAGACATAAAAAAATCTTAATGTACTGATATGGAAGGTTCTCTCAGACACATCAAGGTGTACAATAGTTGGTATAGTATGCTGATAGCTGTGTGTGTTTGTTTGTGTGTGTGTTTTAAGGAGCTATTCTGCTGGTTTATCCACGGAATAGTTCTGGGAGGATACACAAAAAGCTAACAGCGGTTGCTCTGTGGGAGAGAAATAGAGGGATTGAGGCAAAATGAAGACTTTTCATTGTATATGCCTTAAATTTTGAACCATATGAATGATTAACTATTTACTAAAATAAGAAATAGTAATAAAAAAATTAAAATCTACTTTGACTACACGTTTTCTAAAGGTGCTTTCAAGATTCAAATTTTAGGATACTATATACATGCAAAGTCTTTTAAAAAATTAATTAATGAATTAGAAGAGATAAAGGCATATAAGGCATGTAACAGAGTGCCTAATAGGTAACAAGCATTCCATATAAGTTATTTCTTTTCCTTCCTCTATGGCATGACTTTTTTTTATACTTTAATGTGCTAATTGTATTTTTCTTTAGTGTATTGTTTATGTTCTTTGCCTATTTATCTTTTGGGACCCCAGTGTTTTTCTTATTAATTTGGAGGTGCTCTCTCTACATATCAGATATTAACTATTAGTTTTGCTGCAAGTGTATTTTTCCTGTATGGTTTGTTTGTATTTCTATTTTGGTTATGTGGAATTTTTCACATAACATTTTTATGTAAAAAAATCTGTTCATCTTTCCTTTGTGAGTGATTAATCTTTGCCTAGAAAAATCTATATCTTTTTAGAGGTTTAATAAATATTTAATTCCATTTTCTTCTGGATTTTATTAGCTTATTTTGAACATAATTTATTCTTTAATCCATCACAAATTTATTTTATTGTTTGTTAGTCTAAATTGATTTCCCCTCCAAGCTAACTTATCCCTATTCCTTTAACGAATGAGCCTTTCTTTTTCTATGATTTTATAAGCCCACATGTATCATACTTAAAACTCTCCAAGAATAGGCTTATTTTGTTCCATTGATTTCTCCATTCTAATTTGGTTCCAAATAGTAACAATAACTCCAGACCCTTTTTTTTTTTTTTTAATGAAGATTTTCAGGAATAAGACATGTAGCCTTCCTAAGTGGCCTGTTTCCATGTTTTGACATGGTTTACAGGGAACAATTAATTGCTTAGTGCTGCAAGCCCTGAGCAGAGGAAGAGGCCACCTGGTTTGCTCATTACGGGCATTTTAATAACTAAACCAGCACAAGAAGAAGGAATAATGATAACTCTTCTTAAAAACCACATTTCATCTGCAATGAAACCCAAGGAAATGGTCCCAACTCTTCCCATATCGAATTATTGGCAAGAAGCAGGTATCTGTTTTCGCTAGAGATTTAGGTTGTGATAATGTTTGTTCAAAGATCTGACTTATGAAAAAGTCTAAGAAAGAAAACAGAAAGGAATCAAAACACACAACGTTTTAACAGGTGTCTAGAATTGGTGGAGGTTGTGTGTGGGCTGCATCTACCAGTGGTCACACTGCTGGAGAAAAGGGCCCCAGCGTGTCCTAGAACACCCCAAATAAGCCACCAAATGTCCAGGGAGATTTCATGAGGGTGTGGAATTTCAGTAGCTACTTAACTGACAGAAAGAGGGCTTAGTGGGCTATGGAGAGAGTATTACCAAGTATATAGCACAATCTGAGAACAGACATAGAGGTGAGAAAGAACAAATGGGATCAAAGAAAGTATTTATGGATTAGAGCGAGTGCAGCGAAACAGATGGAAGAGATGATACAACAGTAAAGACATCGAATTGTTTGTGGAAGGCCTTTGAAAGAGAAGGTACAAGTTTGGACTTAGCAAGGTCAGCAAACTTTTTTTAAAGCCAGATTGTAAATTGTTTGGACTTTGTGGGCCATACTGTCTCTGTCAGAATTACTCATCTATGCCACTATAATGCAAGAGCAGCCACAGATAATGTGTAAACGAGTCAGCATGGCTGTGTTCCAATAAAACTTTATTTACAAAACCAAGTGACCAGCAGTAGTTTGCCAAACCTGAACTATAGTAGAAAAGAGAATCCACTATATAGGACCGCAAGGATGATTGTGTCAGACTGTGGTCCAGTGAAGGCTCCGGCTTTTGATGGGAGAGCCCCACACCAACATGCCCTGATGATAACATGTCTACCCCATGGTGTTTCTTTGGGGTAACCTCAATGGAGGGGACTGGCTCTGTCACAGGGGCACACAGACTTCTCCCTCATCTTATACATTTTGGATTCATACCCAACAAGAGATATGTAGTGTCTAAAAGGGAAAAACAGAAAAGGATCCTCTTTTGAAACCACTTGAGTTGTTTCAAGAGACCAAGTGTGATGGGCCCTGGCCAGGGGGCATCTTGGTGGGGAGGAGGGGTCTGCAAGGAAGCTGTGTGCCGCCCCAGAGGGAGCTGACCTGGACTCAAGCCAGGGTTCATTCACCCTTCTTGTCTGTGAATGGTGGCTAATGGTTTAACTCCTTCCTGCCCTCTGTTGTTCCCATCTCACTCCCTCAGGAGACGCTGACGGCAGGAGACTAGAAGGATCCTTGATGTAAAATGTCCCATCTCCTCCTTACCTCTAGCAACCTCATTCCTATTTTCTTTCACAGAGGTCTCCCCCCAAGATGTGCTCAGATGTCATTCACACAGACGTACACATTTGTTCATATACGCCCACGGGCACTCATATTTACATGAATACATAAACACTCCCTTAAATATACATACATAGAAACACACGGAAAGGCATACATGCACATTCCAACAACTGGGACTTTACACGAAGGTAATGGCATTACATTAAAATCACGAAATATCCTCCAGGCAATGAACATTGTTTTTAAAAAGAACTTAAGAATATGGGGACATACTTAATGATGAATATGCATAAAAAGCAGTAAACTGTTTATACAACATAATCTCAAGTCTTTCTTTTAAATGTACACATACACGTAGTATGAGATAATCTGGAAGGAAACAAACCAAAGTATTAGCAGTGGTTACCTCTGGGTGTTGGGGTTATATGCAATTTTTTAAAAAAAGGCCTTAAAAACACATAAGTATATATATACACACACATAATAATCTATTCTACAAAAAGAAAATGTAGGTGAGCATAAAGAAAAAACAAAAATCCCCTATTACAGATGAATTTTATTTTCTTCACTATTTTTAAATTTTTTACAATGAAAATGTATTTCTATTTTCAGAAAATAAGGTGAATTTTTTAAAAGAACATTTACTGAAAAGCATAATTCTATATATTTAGCAGACATAAATAGTACTGCCGTTGCAGGCGCTAGTCTAAACGGTCTATAAGTATTAACTTCATTAATTTTCATAAGACCCCTTAAAATGAGTATACCACAATGAGTCCTATTTTACCAATGAAGAAACTGATGCACGTAGATGAGAGCATTTGCCCAAAGTCGCAGAGCTAACAAGTGGCCCAGGCCGGTTCTGAATGGAGGCAGTCGGGCTCTGGAACCCACAGAGGGGACTGGACATGACCTCTCGAAGCTACAGCTAAGTGATGTCTGCTTTGTTGGTGGGAGAGGGTGCGTGTGATCTATCTAGGCCAGCAGAGAATGTCAGCAATACATTTTTCCCTTAGGTATCGATAAGTAAAAAAGAGCATTTATATTAGCCTAGATGTCTCTTATTATAAAAATCGGTGCCCACCGTACTCGGCGTGCCGTTTGAGGGGTGGGGATGCTGGCAGCATCCAGCAAGGGCGGCATGGACCGGTGTCAGGGCCTCGTACTGTGGGTTTGTACGCGGTAGCGTCGCCCCCAGCTGCACGTCTGTTCCTCTCCAAGGCAAGTCCGTCCAGCTGACCTTTCCCTCTCTACTGGGAGGAGGCAGGATTTAATTAAGTGAAAATCCCCGAAGGTCTCTTAGGACCTTTCTGTGGCTGGTAGAGGAGGTCGCCACAGAGGGATCGCTCCACTAAGTTCTAAGGTCCCAGATGCAGCCCAGATGTGGCAGATGCTCCATCCATATTTGAAGAACTAACTAAATGGAGGGAGGAGGAAAGTCTGCAGCTGTCCGCCAGAACGGGGGAACAAACCAGACACCCGGATGTGGGAGGGCAGCGGAGCGAGCGTGAACACAGGGCCTGCGATCGGTGGCGACCAGTCGTGCGTGTTGGGCAGCGGGATTATCTTCTGGGGGGGTAGCCGCCTCCGGACTTGAAGTTTTCGTTGACATGACTACCTGCTTGTTTAGCTCTCTGGGGGACAGAGGATCTCGTTTCTTTCTAGCCTGGCAGGAAGGATGGAGACAAAAAGCGCTAGGACTTTCTTCTCTGGTGTTAGGGAGCAGCACCAGCCCTGAATGCGGAGCTACTGGAGGCTCACGTTTTTCATTTCTAAGATGTAGTTCACTCCCCACGTGGAGTGGAGAGGGGAGTAGAGCTGGGTGGGACAAGGGGGCAGAGTGGGGGTGCACCCTTCCTTCTTCTAAGCCAGGCTTACCCACTATGGGAAATGAAGGATTTCCTAAATGTTGAAGACATTTTCCGTATTCCAATGAAAACACAAAAAATACGTTTCAAAGGCAAGTAGAAACTATTAATCATCAGTTGTCATGAATTATTCATGATGATACTCCTTTCCACAGGAGGAGAAAAGAACAGTTAATTGGTTCTGGCAAGTATTATAGCAATTGATTTGGGTCTGTAAGATCCACCCTTCACGATAGGTTCTGCCTTCAATTCTCTTCAGGAAGACGGGTGGCAGGAAGCTTCCTTTTGTGACTGTCAAGCACAAAGGTGTGCCTCGCGTGCAGACAGACCCCAGCCACCCGCCGGCAAGTGCTGACCTCGTAGGTACCCAGAGAGGAAGATGGTTTCTTAGGCTGGAAACAGGTCTTTGCTATGGGATTTAAACCGACACAGCCTGGATTTGGCCTTTATGTAATGTCTTCAATACCTAAACATCGTATAACGACTACTTAAGGGAGACACAAAGAAACAGAATATATATTTTCTGACCTTGAGGAATTTCAGTCTAGTTGGGGGGATGTTTTCAAGATATATTATACGACTTAAATCAGAATTCAAACACCAGAGTAAGAGATGTCATAGGCAGTACATACAATTTGGTGTGAAATGAATGCTTTAGCCCCCTAAGTGTTATCGGCAGGCAGAGGGGAAGAAGTCCCGGACCTGGGACGGCCTGGAAGCTTTCTGAAGGAAACAGGATTGAGCTGAGCCGTAAAGGATGGAGAGAGGGAGGTCCAGGTGAGAGTCAAGGGCAGAGGTAGAATTGGGCAAACCAGGGGTGGGCAAATTACGACCTTTGGGCCACGTCTGGCCCACCACCTGTTTTTGTATAGGCCATGAGCTCAGAATAGTTCCTACATTTTTAAATGGCTGAAAAATATTCTATGACAGGTGAAAATTATATAAAATTCAAAATACGGTATCCATAAATAAAGTTCTGTTGAAACACAGCAACACTTATTTGTTTGCACATTGTCTGTGGCTGCTTCGTACCACGATGGCAGCGCCGAGTACTTACAGCAAAGGCTATGTGTTTGCTCTCTGGCTCTTTATGGAAAAGGTCTGCTGATCCTGGGCCTGTGTATCAGAGGGGCAGTCAGCAGGCTCTCACTGGAGGGGAGCTTTCTGTAGGTAGGAGCTGTGGGGACCTAGGTAGTAATGGGTGCTCGGGGACTGATTATGAAGGAAGTGGAATGCCCTGCTAAGGAATATGAATTCAGTCCTACAGGCGAAGGGTTGAAATGATCACGTACGTGAATATAGTTATATTATTCATATGTACATAATTCTGAAAGGTTCAAAAGGATATTCTGTAAAAAATACCAGTCTCTACCCTGACTGCCAGGTACTCAGGCACTCGACGACCCCGCAGAGGTGCCCACTGACGCATTCTTAGGAATCCCTACAGAAATCTTCTTCAACATGCGCCAACAGGTGAGATTACGTGATGCACATTCTTCTACTGAAAAACCCCACACATGGCGGTGTACTGTAAAAATACTGCTTCTGCACCATGCCTTTCAGGTCTATACTTTAGAGTTTATTTTACATCAGGGCATTCTACCTAATGGCTGTATAGCATGGCTGTACATGTTATTTACCCAGTTGGGGAGGCTTCCCATCCAGCAGACGTGACAATGATACTTGAGGCAGCTCTGTGGAGCGGGGTTCCAGGAGCATCAGAGGCAGGATGCGCAGGCAGGTGGGCAGCTAAGGTACAGACCCGGGAACCTCCGGTGGGCGTGGCCCGGCGTTCCCATATAACCCAGAACTCCAGGCTGCTTGGGTCATGGTGCTGGGGATCCCTCGCCCCCCCAACACTCCCCTGGGGGGCTCATACCTTGGTGGGTGTATCAGGGATGGAAGAGGTGGGAGAGCCAGGAAAGTTCAAGACACACTTCTTCCCCAGGCAGCGGCCATGTAATTCGACGTCCTCATAAGGGTTCTCCTTCATTGGTGGATCTGTGGTCAGAAGTAACTGGTCAGGAACTGGGAACACGGAGCAGGTCTTTCTTGTTGGAGCCTAGCCTCTCCTGTGGGGATGTTTGATGTCTCGCCATCCATTCATCCTTCTTCTTGGTAACATACCCAATCCCCACTGGGGAACTCCCCCCACCCCAACCCTGTCTCCTGTTCTTAGCTGCACTTGGCTTTCAGGGTTTTAGCCATTCAGAGTTCCCCGAGTCCCTGCCTCAGCGACCAGTTCCAGGAAGGCTCAGAATCCCAAACCCATGCCAGTCACCGCGTGGTATCCTGGGCTCGGAAGGTGGGCACGGGACCTAAACTGCTGTAGCCAGAGTGAACCTCGGGACTGTAGCGGGGACTTGCAAGACACAGACAGACCCTCCCTCCAGGGAGCTGATGGCAGCCATCGTGGGGGTCAGGGAAACCGGCTGAGAATGGAGCTAACCTGAGATATAAGGAACAAGGAAGAAAAAGCCAGGCTGGGCACAGGGGCCAACCAAGCCCCTTCACTGCGTCAGCCGGGTTTTCTGTTCCTCGTGACCGACAGCTCCCCTGCCAGGCACACACTGCCAAGTCCAGATGTCATCCCTGCTTGGGGTTTGAGGAGTCTGCTGCTTGGGCAGGACTCGTCTCCCCGGCTTGGACACGGAAGTTCAAATAGTGCATGGCGCAATGCAAATAGCTCAGCTAAGTACGTTCCTTCCTCCACGCTCGTGTGTCCGACCATGGAGTGTTCCTGGAATCGACGATTACATGCCCGTATGCAGGTGTGTACCTGCCCTACCTGCTCCTTGCATGCAGACGCATATGGGTCTCCCCGTCTTACCAGCTCCTTTTTCCCCACTCCCCCATCCCCACCCCCAACACGCAGATGCTGGTCTGAGGTCACACAGTGAAATTGTGATTTTTCCCTAAGATTACTTAACTTGCTGAATTTAAACGCAAACTCACTCTGAATCCGAGCCGCACTGTGAAATCTGAAAGAACTCTTCAGAACTAGGCTAAAGCTACTGTTTTAATAGTAGACACTCATGCTAGTCTGCATTTGGATGCCCTATGATTGCCACGTTCCTGTCATTTCAGAAGGAGTATGGCGGTCTTTAGTATCCCCTAAACTTATTGAGCATCACTTATAAGCCAGGTACTTTACATACCGCCTTCTCCAGTCCTCAGACAACCCTGTAAGGTAGCTGCCATCATCCTTAGCATAAGATGAGAGAATTGGAGTTTAGAGACGTTAAGTTGCCAGCTCAATGTCATGCAGCGAATAAGCAGCAGGGTCAAGATTCGATCACGCACATTGAGGCTCCAGGTCTCAAGTGCTTCCCACTGCACCATGCTGCTTCCTTGGCTGTTTGTCCCCAGCCCTTCCCTTCCCCTCTGACCCTATTTTTACCTTCCACTCACCTACCTGCTCTCTCATTCACTTGAGTACATGTATGTCTTCAAGTGTCTGTGTGTGTGTGTTTGGGGGGGGGTGTGAAGCAGCCAGCCCATGTCCTCCCTCTCCTTTCTCACAGGCAGACCTGCGCCCCAACACATTTTGCCTCTTACCCAGAATGTCTTCGTAGACGTTCTCCTCCGATAAAGTGCGCGTGAGCCCCAGCTTGGTCTGTGCATACCAGTCGACCCTGCTGTTCTCAGTGGAAGACTGCAGTAAGTCTTCAAACTCATAGGACTTTCTGGGTTGTACCACACAGGAGGAAAAACCAAGAACTCAAATCAAATTAGGCTGGTCCAGGGAATACATACAAAATATATATATATTTTTTTCCTTGAGAAAATCTCTGTTACTGAAAACAACTCTAGTTTTTATAAGCAGATATAAAAATCTTCAAATGCGAGATGTGGCTTTTACTTGAAAGAATGTTTATGTTACTATGTCAAGTAAAGATAGCAAAGTATATATATAAAATACAGTCCCAAATTTGTAAACAAACATACATAGAAAAACAAAAAGAAGGGAATGAAGTAAAAAATACAGCTGCCGTCTCAGGACGGAGGGACGGCTCGTGGCTTCGCTTCATTTTGACTTTTCTGGACTTTTCAAATACTCTCCCATATTTACAGAACACACATTAATAACCACAAAGGACAGTGATGGCCAGTTCAGGGAAGGCCAAAGGCCTGGGCACCTCCCCCTTTCTCTCACCCAAGAGGTTCTCATCAGAATAAAACCTAGAGCCATGAGATACCCCACCGACCCCACCCCTTAAAGATCTGTGCGAACGTGGCCGGGTCTCTGTCTGTGGCCTGGCACATTCTATGGCTTCCTACCACCCCCTCCCCACCCTGAATCCACACGGCATTCTCTGTTCCGATAGTGTTAATCGTAAGGCATAGTCTAGCCGCTTCTCCAACACTCTCCCTCTCTCTCTCTCTCTCTCTCTCTCTCTCTCTCACACTCACACACACACACACACACACACACACACACACACAGAGCTGCTCACCTTGAGTTTCTATGATTTTTGTAATTTTACTGAATATTTGGGAGGCGATGAGATGGGTCATATTGTGCAACATACAAAACATCAGCTGCCTCGCAGGTTCACTCCACTTGTCTCCTTTTTCTTCTCCCTCCCTACCCTTCTCCAAAGTAACCTAGATTTTTTTCCCCATTCAGAGCAGAATGGCCCGGCCCAATCAGGCTCCAGAAGCTCACCTTCTACTCCCAAGCAGATCTGTCCGGAACCTCTGCTCAACATGCTTGGCCCTTCCTTGAATGGAACTTACGTGAACACGCGGTCCCTCCACACTGAATGGAGCACACCCCCTAGTTGGCCTAGACTTGCTCCTGGCCCTTCACCCCTCAGTGGACAGGGTCCGGATGGTCACAGCCCCCCTAGGGCTCAGGGATCACGGCTCTTCCCTCTTATTTTTGTCGCTGGTGTCTAGCATACTGTTATTCACATGCCAGGCGGTGATCTGTAGCTGGCTACTCAGAAATGCAGTGTCTCGGTTTCTTCACCTGCACTTCTGGTCTCTCTCTGGCCCCTGAGGAAGATGCCTCACTCGTAGCTCCAGGATTAAATGGGACCTGGATACAGATCTGGGATCTTTTATTCACAGGCTTTTTAACCTTGGATGAACCACTTAACTGGGCTGAAGCTCAGTGTCCTGATTTGTAAAATGGTGATTATCTCACAGTACTGTCCGAAGAACAGAAAAGGGAACATTTACAAAGTCCTTAGCACCTAACAAGCACTCAACAAATGTCGGCTATCACTGTTACTGTTGTGGTGCTATTACTTACTTACATGGCAAATGTTTTACATTGAACAGTTACTGTGTGGGAGGCACTGTGCTCAGGGTTCGATAGATAAGGAGTGTGACTGAAACAGTGTCCCTGCCTCAAAGAGCTTACGTTCTAGGGAGGAAGACAGACATTCAGGCGGCTCACACGCAGAAAGGATGATAAACTGGGTTAAGTTCAACGATGGAAGAGAACCAGTTGCTACAAGCAAGATTACTGAGGAGGGCTCAGGTAGACCATGGGAGCATCAGGAAGGCCTCCGTGAGAAAGTCCCGCATTAAAGCAACGAGATGGCAGAAGCAGCCAGAGGCCATGTGCCTGCTTTCCAAACTTTGGGGATTTCTTGCATTTTCAATAGTTTCCTCTTTACTAGCTTCTTCCTCTCTTTCTTTAAATACGCGGAGGTTTCCTCTAGAAAACCTTTCGACTGAAACGATGACCCCTGTACTTTTGCTTCCCCGCCTTGCTCGCCAGCATTTCTAAGGGGCGAGGGAGGAGGGGCGGACACCGGACTGCCCACACACTAGTTCTCCGCCGCTCACGGCTTCTCTCTCCCTGACCCTCTCGGCCTGGCATCTGCTCGCATTCCTTTTCTGAAACTGTCCCCCAAAGGTCGCCAGTGAATTTCTGGTAAAACCTAACCACCTTCTTGGTCCTTTTTTTTACATGACACCTCTTGGTCTCTACAGTGTTAGGCAGCTGTGCTCAGAGTGCAGTTGGTGGGCAGGGGCCGGTGTGCCTCGCGTTTGCTGCTCGTCCTTGATAAGTACAGATATTGAGAGTAAATGTTTAGAAACTTTTTAAGCAATTTGACAGCATAATTTTTTTTTAAACGGAAGCTTGTATGTTGTTGTCTTTTTTCATTTCATTTGTCTGGTAATTCTTTTTTTATTATATTTTACAACAATATTGTCCGGCAAAGGATTGGAAACAGCAGCACAGAGGCCCTCCGGAGGGTTCGAGAGCCGGCACGATGCTGTCCTAACTCTGCTTCCCTGTCAGACACTTCCTGTGTCACCGGCCTCTCTTCCTCCTCTCTCTGGGCTGTGGGTGTTTCCCAAGCTTTTTCTTCTTTGGGCCAAGCTTCACTATCTCCAGATCTGAATCTTCGCCATCTCCACATGTGAATCGTTAGCCCTCATCTGCACCCCGCCCTCTCTTCTTCAGGAGCCTGAAGTCTGCACTTAGGTCAGCAGCATAAAAAAGGGCCAAGCTGGAAGTTTCCAGGCTGGGTCTCCATGGCCCTGCATCGGGCCAAAGAGGCTGAAACTGTCACTTGTGCCCCAGGGTCCTGACTTACTAACAAAAAGCTCATGCCCCCAAGGAGGGACTACCAATCCGTGAGCCCCTTCCCTTCCCTGTGAGCAGCAGATGGGCCTGGAGGGCGGTGGCCGGGAAGCAGATCTGGTCTGTCTTCTCCAGGATAGAAATGGGCTGTGCTGTGAGCCCGCTCTGAACATTTCCTAGTCTGGGCTGCCATTAGCCCAGTCCGGCATGAGCCAGGCGGCTGATTGGGAGCTGAGGTGTGGTGGCCTGCGGCCAGGACAGAGTGAAGTCACTCTCCTGGAGTGGGCCACGGCTCCTGGGTTTGCCCTGGAGAGCTACCCGGATTGCTACCTGGAGCCCTCAGCATGCCCATGACGGACCAACCGAGATTTGCTAGGGAAGATGCAAACTGTTCAATGAGACCGCAGAATTGCTCATCCAGTGCTGATTCAGTTCCGACTAGCGGTTTTATATATGAGAAAACAGAGGCATAGAGAGGTTAGGTAAGTTGCTTAAGGTCACACTGGGAGAAAGTGGTGGACCAGGGAGTCTGGTTGGAGACTGGAGCTCTTAACAGGACTGAGCAGAGCAAACAAGCGAGGCGATGCGCGAGAAAAGCTGCAGTCCCCGTCTGCAAATTAAAACGGGCTGAGTTTCCAGAGTTTGTTGTTGGGAACTTGAACTAATTCTACATACAAAACTGTATCACATGTTACTGTGAATTACTCAACAAGCCCTCTGTTTCCCTTGTAATGTAACTAAACGATGCTATGAAGGGAAGCTATGAACCCTTATAGAAAAGAGTCGTTTTCTTGGGAGCTGGGCGGTTTCTGCACAGTGTGAGGAAGCACAGCTCCCGGCAGCAGAGGGACAGAGAGGTGGCCACCGCTTACAGAAAAATCCTCGACTGTCTGGAATGTGAGCATGACCCTGGCTAAGCTCGGCCTTCGATTTCAGAAAAGGGCGGCAGTTACGCCTTGCTTTGCCATGGAGAGAGCTCTATAATTGTTTTTATTTTCTAAAAAAATCTCACTTGAGGTACCTATTTGTATAGGTCAAATCGGAAAATGAAAAATTATTATAAAGTACTTATGAAATAATATCTGAATAGTTCAAATGTTTTCGTAATAAACCCCCTAACCTTACAGTCTTTTGCATGCTATTGGCTCTCCCAGTCCCAGCGGACGGCTCACCGACTCAGAGCACACGTAACACAGTCTGGATTATCTGTTGGGCTGGGATGGCCTGTATCCAAACGGCTGCTGCCGGACACCCTGGCATTTCAGGCTGTAGTTTGAATGTTTTTGTTTTTTTTTTGAGGATGCTTCCATATTTCCAAGAACAAGATGCTAATATACAAGTTCAACTATACTTTGCCTTTGATCCCTAACACATAGTAGGTACCACCAATCTAAATGGTATTAGAAAAGTGCAATTTTAAAAAATTATAAACTTCCTTAAAAAAACTCATTAGGAGATGGTTATTCACATCGCAAAACTATTATTTAGTTTGAGAAAGAATTCATACAAGTTTTCTTAAATAGCCACTCCATTTCTGTATTCAAATATTGGTTTTCAGGTGACTGATTCCTATGCAGGCTGCTTCAAAGCCACGGTACACACAAAATCAAGGAGAAACCAGAAATCTTTACATGCCCTGTTTCTAGAGCCACGGGGAGAGAGAGTCCCAATGACAAAGTCTGATGTGTCATCATTATGCATTGGTAACATACTTACAAGCAATGGCTTTGCACAGTTCCTCCCAAGCACTATTTCTATAATCTGCATAAATGCTTCCAAGCACTGGGTCCTCTGGTTTTGGGGTTCAGGCAGGTGATGAAGATCCCCAAAGAGGAAAAATATGACTGAACAAATAATCCAACCACTTATCTAAGTCTTGTCTATAAAAATATTGAGCTTGGAAAAAAAGGTTTTAGTACCTTTATTTACATATTAACTGAGGGAAAGGAAATTTCAAAAGGCTAATGATAACCACATCTAAATTGGCTTCTCTCACATTTAAACATTTCCACATCTGTTCCACATCCAGCCCACATGCTTAATAAGCACCTTCTGAGGGTCCCAAATGAGCTCACAGCTGGTGATGCAAAGGCAAGAAGTCTCTGCCTTCGGGGAGCCCACAGCCCAGTGATGGGGTGCAACCTCCTCTCAGCCCATGTTTGCTTCCTGGGCCCTCAAATTATCAGGTGATTTGTGTACTTCTTAGTTTTAGAAATGCCGAAACGCTCTGATCGGTCCACTGAAGACTGCTGAAGTGGGCTATAATTTATGTAATATCCAAATATCAAAAACCAATGTCAAATATGATTTCAAGTAGTATTTTGAATGCTAATTTGTGACTTCCATCTTTTCGTAAATGAAATATTAACTTAAGAGGTCATCCCACATCTCCATGTGGACGATGCCTAGAAGTCTCAAAATTAGCATATCCAAAGCTGGACTCATACTCTCGCTCCCCGCTCCCTGCCGAGGACCAGCTCTTCCTCCGGTGCTGCCATCTCAGCAAAGGCCGTCACCGTCCATCCACATATTTATTTATGACTTAAACCTAGAAGTCCTGTGCAAATAAATCTCCCTCCTAACTGCCCACTTCTAACCAGCTAACAAGAGCTCTCTGCCTGCAAAGCATTCATGAAATCCACCCACTTCTCTCGGTCCCCACTGCAGTTACGCCACAGGGTAACCCCAATACCTCCTTGCTCTTCCTCTCACCCCCTCAACTACCCACCCAGTCACTGGTGCCCTTTCTGTCTCCATGCTGTTGTGGGGGCGAACTCTTAAGAATGCAAATCAGATCATGTCTCTTGTTCTTAAAACTTTTCAGATGTTTCCTATTCCTCTTAGGTAACTGGCCCCAGTCCGTGCCTGGTCTACAGGGCCCCTCCAGAGCCTGGCTCCGGGACCTCTGGGCTCACATCCTTCCGACCCCCTGGCCACTCCCTGCCACTTAGGCCCTGCAGCTTGCTGAAGTCTTTCTTGCCCCAAGGCCTTCAAAATGAAACCCCATCTCCCACTGACCTCCTTCCCTGGGAACCTCAGCCTCAGTCTGAGTGTCACTTCCTCTCTGAGCTGGCCCTGTTTCTAGGACAGGCTAAACACCCCTGCTGAATGCTCCATAGCACCAAGGTTACATAACTAGCTGTGCACTTCTGTGACTAGTCCCTAAGTCCCCTGAGGGCAGGGTCTCAGCATCTTGTTCATTGTTATAGTCCCATGTCTAACACTACATAGGCTCAAGGTAAATATCTATTGGTTGAATAAGTGAATGAGTATTTTAACAACCATATTTACTGCTTACAATTGATATCTACTATGACATAAACAAATAAAGCAGCTCTAGTCTCACAACTAATTTTTAGTCAATCGTTTTGAACACATTTCTTCCAGAATTATTTTCAGCTATGGGTTAAGAAAGTTTAAATGGCCTGGGACCATCACGTAAAACACCATTCCGATGAGCTGGAAACCAAGGATGCCACGTTCTGGCTCCCTCATCCGCCTCGGGCCACCACAGAATCTCTTCTTGCCTGTCTGGGCAACTCTTCGCCCAGCTCACCACACCCCTGGGGGAGAGGAGTCACGCCACTAGGTGATCTAATAGGGGTTAGCGGGATTTCGCTTACGTCGGCCCTAAGCTTGCACTCTCTACTGAGTACCTCCTCTTGGGGACTGTGACTACCCCGTTTGGCTTCTGCTTTTCTCTATCCTGAATCCAAAATAGAAATGTCAGAAGGGAAACTATCTCTATCCACCACTGTGTCTAAAATCCAACCATTTCTACTTTCTACTGAGAAATAAGACATGACAACCACTCTCCTGATGTAGAGTAACAACCGTCCTTGATACCCTCGTCGTTGTTTCCCGATGCCGCTACTGCAGAAATAAGTGGGTTTACAAAGTCAGGCTTCCCAGATGCTTTCACAGTAACTTTTGCTCTAAACATTAAATTAAGCAAATGATTTGCCCCTTTGAAGATTTTAAACATTCAGGGTTTTTTTTTTTTTTTAAGATTTTTATTAAATATAGCTGACATATAATACTGTATTAGTTTCAAGTGCACACCACAGTTATTCAGCGTTTACATACCTAGAGAGGTGATTGCCAATGATAAGGCCACAGACCATGTGACACTGTATGGTGCTATCACCATATAATTGACCATATTCTGTATGCTGTACACCGCATCCCTGTGACTTATTTGTTTTCTATCCTGGAAGTCCGAACCTCTCATTCCTCTTCATCTTTTTCCCTCCTTTTTTGATTTTTCAATGACAGTTGACATTCACTGTTCTTTTATATTAGTGTCAGGTGTACAGCATAGTGGTTACGCATTTGTATAATTCACGAAGGGATCCCCTGACAAACATTCAGTGTTTACACATAGCAGTTAGGGTTACCTCATGGGTGTCATGCTGACTAAGACAGATTCATAATGACCGGGACAGCCCACAGCGTAGTAAGTGAATTTTAACCATTCAGCTGCTGATGGCTGAGGGTTGCTGCCCAGCCAGAGTGTTATGGGGGTCCCTAACGGTCCTGCAGAAGATGGGGATTATGGGATCAATAACAGCACAGTATGATTTGGCTGTCACATATTGACCAAGGTTTCACGTCCTCAAAAGTTCTGAAAGTCTCATGCTAAAGCCCCAAGGAAAAGCTGAATCTATATAATGCCAAAACAATCATTTTGGTCAATATAGTTATTTGGGTTCATAAAGATCTAAAAGCTCTTGTCATGTGATCAAATTAAACTCAAATATAAAAATCTGAATTCAAGTTAAAACCTTTTGGGTATATATAGATACATGGGATTCAGGATGCTGCTTATACTTAAAAAATAATAACTTCTCTTGTTAAATGTTCGCCTTAAGGCATTCCTGCCAAAGTTATTAAATGTAAACCATAAAATACACACGACCAAGTTAATGCTGCTGTAGGAACCTTATCTTTGGAATTTCCTGACATTTGAGGGTTTCTCATTTTCCATTTTAGGATCGAAGGCAGTAAGTTCTTGCATTTAATTTCCTGGAGCTTTAGAGAAATGAAGAAAGAAAGGAAAGAGAAAAGGAGAAAGGAGAGAGAAAGGAAAGAGGAAAGAGAAAAAGGGAAAGGGAAAAATGAGAAGAGAGAAAGAAGAGGAAAACACATTTTCTCAATCTGAGCATCTGGACTCATTGGTTTGGCCGTTGCCGAGGTGAACTAACCGGCCCATGAAAACAAGCTGGAAACGTTCTCCAACGCGCACAGCCTGGCTGTGTAATTCTAAACCCTCATAACCTCCAAATCCTTAATCATTTCTTTCTTCAATCTTGGCTTGGCTTTCCTGCCTCACAGAGGGCAGTAAGTCTGCCAAATTCAGAGTCGAGCCTTTTCCTTTTTTTTCGAGATAGGACCACAATAAAGACCATACTTTAATTTTTAAGAGCAGAAAGTGAACATCTTGCCCTAATCACCCCCACTGTACTATTTTAAACAAAACAAAAAATTTCGAAGCCAAAATTCTTTAAAACACAGCTGATGCAACCATCTCTGAACTGGCCAAGAAAAAAATTTCATCTTTGGGCTGAAACTATGTAACTTTAGCTAGTTTTAAAGAAAAGGCTGGGAGACTGAAAAGAGCAGATGGTAGCTGAGAGAGAAAAGATGATGGGAACAACTGTTCACCAGGTCGATCTGTCTGCCCAGGGGTGACACAGGTGGAATGCTCCGATTTCCCAGAAAGCGGACCTCTTGGGAGGCACAGCCCAGAAAGGGGGTGAAGAGCTGCTGTTAGGAAGCACTGGGGACAGCAGCAGAAAGTCACCAGAGTACTTGGGGCTCTGGGCTTGTTTGGGAAAGGATGTAGGGCTGGAGATGGAGTCAAATTTTCTCAGAACAGAAAGAAGGAATTCTCTAAATTCTTCTATAGAGCTCACTGATACCGAAGCCTGATAAAGGTAGTCCCATAAATACCAAGTTTAGACCAGTCCCATTTATGGAATATGGAGACAAAAATCTTACACATAAGCAAATAGAATTTAGTAGTACCTTAAAAGAATAATAAACCGAGACCAAATGCAAGTTCATCCCAAAAATATATGGATGGGTTAATAGTAAAATATAAATTTACTATTAATAGGTCAAAGGAGAAGAATCATATGATTGTATAAAGTTGCCGAAAAGTAATTTGACAAAATCTAAAATCAAATTTTAAAACTCTTAGTAAAACAAGAAATATAAATGAATACTATCTTGATGACATAAAAACACATTTCAAATAAGAGTGCTTAAGAGTGGGACACTAGAAACATTACTGGTAAGGTTAGGGGTAAGATAAGGCTGCCCACTCCTGTCAGCACTATTGTTTAATCCTGTTCTGAAATGACCATCCAGTGCCATTCAGTAAGAAAAATAATTTGAAGGTATAAATTAAAAAGAAAAAAGTAAAATGATAATTCTTTGCAGACAATATGATTACATATAGAAAGTTCAAGAAAATCAACAGACAATCTCTTAGGAACAATAAGAAATTTCTTCAAGGTGTCTTTTAAAGGATCAATATACAAATATTAATAGTCTTCTTAAATGTGAAACCATATAATGAGAAAAAAGATTGCATTAACAATGGCAACAAAACATAAAACACATAGCAAATACACAGAATTCCAATTAAAAAAAGTAATGCATATTTTGTGTAGTGAGATTTGCTAGTGATATACAGAACATTTAGAAAAGTACATGTAAGAATAGTAAAGACATTTTTGAAAAAGGAAAATAAAGAAATAACTGGTTTATAATTATTAAAAAGGATACCAAATGGTCATTTTTTTCATGACATGATAGCTTATGTAGGATGTCCAAGAGAACCAACCGACTGATTATTACCAACAATAAGAAATTTTTGTAAGCTCTACTAGATATCAAAACATATTATGAGGTTAAAATAATGAAAACAGTTTGGTATTGGAAAAGAAATAGATATCCTAAATAGATACCCTAGTCAAAAGAATCCTACCTAATAGACCACGGTGAGTCGGCAGTGACTTGGTCTAATTCATATTTCTAGAAGATTCATCTGGCTGCTGAGAAAGGAAAATACTGGATGGATCCAAGATAACTAAGGTGGTAGTGGTGGAAGACATGGAATCAGATTCAAGATAACATTTAAAACTGTAGCCAAGTAGATGGGGGTGAGTGAAAAAGAGAAGACTCAGAGATGGTCCCTAGGTTTTTGGCCTAAGCAAAACAAAGGGTGATGCCATTTGACAAGACAGCAATTATTTTGCGAGGAGATGGTTAGTGGTGGCCTGGATTTAGAATTTAGGTCTGGACACAATAGGTCCCAACCACTAGGGAACCAGACGGAGACCCAGCCTGGAGCTGGGTGAGGGGGTCGGGACCGGAGGTGCACGTGTGGGAATCATAAGCGTGCGATTGACATTTAAAGCCGTGGGACTAGATGAGATCATCCAGGGAATGAGTGGACGAAGGAGAGAAGTTCCTGTTTTGATCCCAGGACGAGGTGTGGATGAGTTGAAAGCGGGGGTTGGGGGTGGCTGGGTGTTATTCTGACACGTAAAGGGAGCGGGGAGGAAAATGAAACTGAGAAGGCGAGGCAGTGCAGCAGCACTACCAGGAAAGCGGGTGGCCTAGAAGCCAGGTGAGCACGGCGTTTCCAGGTGGCATGAGTCAGTTCCTCCAATGCCAAGAGAGGTCAATTAAGAAGAGAACAGAACTGGCGACTGGTATAAATTAAGTATACATTCCATATGGCAAGATGGAGGTCATTGGTGGCCTGAGTCAAGAGCAACTTCAGGGTAACTGGCCCGAGCTCAACTGCAGAGGGTCAGGAAAAAAAAAAGGGTGAAGAAGTGATGACAGTAAGTATAGACAACTCTTTTGAGGAGTTTTGCTCTAAAGTGGGTTTCCACATTAGTGGGTATATATCAATTAGCACATTACAAAAATGGACTAGAAATTAGGTTTCAAAGCAGAAAAGAAACTTTTTCCAAAGGACAGATTTTATTTCCAAGCATTCACATGCTTTCCTAGCTAATCTATTCTTTTAAGTTTATAAAACAGTCAGTGTGCATCTATCTATAGGTATAAATGAGGAAACAGAAGCTTCAAGAGGTTAAGTAACTTGTTCAAGGTCAGGTAGCCAGACTGTAATAGGACCAGGGTAGACCCAGGCAGTGTGTTTCTAAGCCCATACCAAGGAAATATATGAAAAGAAGAGCCAGGAAAGGTTCAAAGCACCATGTACTACCACGGACGGTAGTCGCAGAATGAACATCAGTTAGCACCAATTAGTAGACTGCCAGTGTTAAAACAAGTTTTCGTTTCACTCTTGGTTCACTATCTGAATGACAGGAACTTATCATACTCAAAGGGTAATTTTGCAAAGCAAATACTCTCTTCTGAGGACAGAGGACAAACACAAAACATATACATCTAGGTTTCATCGATAAACTATCTTAAGCTATGAACCGTCTTGACTAACGACAAGCTCCATCGGTTTACTAAACACAAGCAAATAGGCTGAGCACAGACAGCTGCGACGTGGCAGAAACTACGCAGGCAGTCGCCTGGCCTACCTGTGGTCGGCGCTGGGTCTCGGTCTCCCGTTCCACAGTCTTCTGTTCACAGAGGAAGGAGGGGGAGACGAGGGCAGGGGCGGGGGAGGTAGAGAGGGCAGAGGGGGCAGGTTCCTCCTGTCCTTCCTGACGCCGATGCCTGGGTTCCCATCCTTGTCCCCTTCTCCATCGTGTTTGAACGTTCTCCGGGGTTTGGGCAGCGGGTTGATGAAGGGTTTTGGCGGGTGGCCCCTGTACACACTCTCCGGACTCTGGTCCCAGGGCCTCCCGCAAGAGCCTCTCCTTCCCTCCGCAGCCTCGGGGGCCGGCTCAGGGGCCAGGTCCACATGCTGGGACCTGCATTCCGAGCCCCTCCTGCCCCCACGGTTCTCAGTGAGGGCGGGCCCCGCCTCGGCCTTGTCCGGCAGGCAGTGTGGGGAGTAACACGTCCCTGGTAGCTGGGGATCCAAGCCAGCTGACCCGTCCTTCAGAGCCTGCTCCAGCTTCCTGACCCGCTTCAGCACAGAGAGGCTGTCGTTCTGGAAGCGCTGTTTGCCGGGCCTCGGCTCCCGGTCTCTGCCCGAGCTGGGAGCCAGATCCCTGGATGGCTGGCTTAGGTCTGGCCTCTGCTCCGCATCCTGTCCCCCAACTCCCACTACCCTTTTATTCCTCTCATTCTCTTTGCTGTCTGTGTCCAGCTTCGTCCCATTCTGAGCCCTCACTCCATCACTACTTCTCCTCTCTATCACACAGGAGGCCAGGTACTCCTCTTGCCCGTCTGCCTTCCTGCCAGGTGCAGGAGTGGACAGCTCCTTTTTCCCTTCCCATTCTGATATCTTGTCCTTTATGCTGAGGGACTTGTGCTGGGCCCTGCCTCGGGCAGGAGAGCAGGGGTTCTGAACACCGCCCGGCTGCCTCCTGCCTGCCCCGCTGGCTTCTTCAGCGCTGAGATCTGAAGCTGGGTTGCTGATGATCATATTAGAGCTGAACATGTTCTGCTGGAAACCGTCTGCTCTTGACTCCAGCACCAGGTTACTGAGGCTTTCCAGCGGGCTTCTTCGGAAGGGTGAATCCTGACCAGTCTCTAGGAAAGGAATGGAGGACCTAAGTGGCTGCCTTCCAGGGTCTTCCCCAGCCTTTGGACCTTCTACCTTGACCCTGAACAAGAAAGACAAATACTAGGTGAGGGATTCTTGGTTGTTGTTCTTGGATGGGCATAGAGATTTGCTAGAACTTAATATAAATGTTATATTCTAGTTGCAAATCACAAACATTGAAACTACCATTTAAAAAAAATCACGAAATATTTTTCTTGGGGAGATAGTACGGTGGAATGAAAGGAGCTATTAGATTTTGGAGTCCAGCTGACCTGGGTTTAAATTCTAACTCAACCACTGACCAGCTGTGTGACCTTGGGCAAGTTGCTTAACTCCTCTGTGTCTCAGTTTCCTCATCTGTGAAATGGGAATAATAATAATACATAAGTAACAATGTGATGACTGGAAACATTTAATGGGCCAGCTCACGTGAAGCATCTAGCATGTCACGAGTATACAAGAAGTGGTCGTCATCACTATTATTAGTTGTTTTTTTCCCCTGTTGAAATGTCACGAGATAATAGATTATATCGTCTAAGTTTCCTTTGCTTCTGTAATCAACCGATGGGCCTTTGTAACTACTATTTAAAAATCAAACCAACACCATACGTCATCGAGTTTTGCTAATTCTGGGCTTGAAAAGTTGTCCTGATCTGAATGAGTAAAGACACAGTGATTGACTGCATTTGGATCGAACCTCCTCCAGAGTGTGAGCCCTACGGGACGGGCCTCTCCGTGAGGACAGGGGCTGTTTGGTTTTTATTTTGCATTTGGCCTGCTTTGGCTACTGCTGCCTCCCTAGCACCCGGAACAACACCTGGAGGAAAAAATCTGGTTTCATAAACAAATGAGCGAATCAACAGGCAGATCCAAATTTCACGTGTGTACAGAACTGTGCTGTCCAGTACAGTGGCCACTAGCACCACACGTGGCTATTTAAACTAAAATCAAATTAAATTAAAGCTTTAGTCCCTCAGCTGCACCAGCCACACGTCAAGTACTCAGTAGCCACATGTGGCTGACGGTTACTGTACCGAATGGAGCAGA
>CM053514.1:67625502-67681503 GCA_028627145.1 Eidolon dupreanum
GCTCCTCAGGGCTGGCGGCTCCATCTCTGGGTCATCCGATGGCTTTGTGGCCATGGCAGGGGGTGTACATTCCTGCTGATTCCCTGTTGCCTTCCCAGCTGACGCCAACCCTGCTCCTTTCCAAGCCCTGGTCCCGCAGCTCCAGAGGCATGGTAGCCCTCTGAAGTCAGAGCTGTGCACGGAGCCTGGAAGACCCTCTCAGTGGTCCCTCTTCTCCCAGCTCCTGACACCCTCTGCTCCAACAGTGCATTCCCCCTGCTCCCGCCCCCTTCTGTCTTCAGCTTCTCTCCACGGTGGAAAGAGCGAGCCAGGGCAGGAGGCAGTACCTGGCCTAAGTGCGGGTGAGAGGAGGGGGAAAGAGCTGATTCTTCCTGAGCTTCAATCCTGCCATGGAGCTCAGCAGAGCACCTCTTACCTCCGTGCCTCCTCTTTCTTCTGCATCCTGTTGCGGGCTCTGGGTCGGAAGGCCAAAGCCGGCTCTGGAGCAGGTTGCTGCTCCGCTAACCCTCACTGTTTTCACCTGAAAAGTGGAAATAGCAACAGTTATCCTGGACCTCATCGCGTTGCAGGGATTAAAGCAAATCATTAAGTAAAGGGGACCGTCCTGGGCCAGGCCGTTGGGGGCGCCCTTGGTTAGCTTCTGTCTGTTGTTCTTTTCCTAATCTCTTTCTTTTCTTTCCAGGAGCACAAAGGGGCTCAGCGTTCAAGAGGAGGGAGCTGCCCCCTCCCCCCACCACTCCTTTTAGGCCCAGAGCTTCCGCCAGAGCCTGGCCAGCAGAGACGCTTCATCTGAGCCACCAGCCACATGAAGCAGACCGAGGGACAGGAGAGGGCTAGCTTGCTTAAGACAGGCTTTGAACATCCCCTCTCCAAAAACTGTTTCATTTCCACTTAAATTCCTTTTGGATGCTAAACGTTTACCGAGTATCGCTCCGGTGCCAGGCACTTTACACATGTCATGCTTTATAATCCTCTCCATATGCCTGAGCAATTAAATATTATCCCTACTTAATTTTATGGGTGGGAAAACCAAGTTCCAAGAGGTTATGTGCCTTATTTGAGGCCACACAGGCCCAGGCCTGTCTGGCTCAAGCCATGTTCTTTTTGTCATGCCAGGTTGTCTGAGCGCCGCCCACTCCCTCAGGAGGGAGAGTTCTGGATTAGCATTCCATCTACGCCCTGGTTATGCTTCCCACTCTGGCGGTGCAGGAGCCGGCAGTGCGGCTCTTGTGGCATCTCTGACCCTCTCCCTGGGGATCAGGTACCCCTGTTTGGGTCAGTCATCTATTCCTTCTTGCCCCCGTGACAGCAGTCCACTTCTGTCTCATTGCCACTTGGCCTGTCAGTGCACAGTTAAAAGGTATACACAGATGATGGATGACAGGTTGTGTTTTTTTATTATTATTATTTTATCTAGAAAGCAGGCATGGAGAGAGGAATCATTTATCTATGCTTAGGCCTGTGACATTGGATGAAGTAGAGCAAGGAATGAACTTATTTTAGCAGGCGAAAGTCACCTTGGCATGCCCTTAGCGAAGATCCTCATCCCTCTGACCCAGCGTGGAGCTGAGCCCACAGTTATTGGGACCAGCGGCAGGGCGCCCTTCAGTCTTTCACGGGCATCCCACTCCTTCTCTCCTCAGGAGGCTGGCTTTCTCCTGCCATCCTCACTCCTTCGCTAGTCCCATCCTTGGCCCGTTCTCCCTGCCTAGAGAGGCTGGACCGAGTTCCTTCCCGTCTCACCACAAACCCCGGCTGGCTCCCTCTGAGGAAACAAAACCAAGCCAAGCATCCCACACAAGCCTCAAACCCATCCTTGGTTTGTTCTTGGTCCCAGTCAAAAGTCATCCAGGAGGTGTGGGATGGAAGGAGAAGGGAGGGGGGAGCTGAGGCCACCCCAGGGAAGGGGAGCGTGGCTCAGACTGAGGCCCCCAGGGCTCCTTCATCCTCCCCCGGCTTTCAAGGGCCTGTCTTTGGCTGTGATCACTTTGTCCCCTCTCTCTTTTTGGGGCACCCTCCTGCTTTCTACCTCCTGTGCTGGGGCTGGAACATGGGCAGCGGTGGGGAGCCCACTAGGGGGTGCTGTGGAGTAAGTGGCATTTATCACTACAGACTGATCACATTTACTAGGGTACTACGGGAAGCTTAAAGGATCATCAAATTGGCAAATACCACAATAACATATAATTTTTGCCTAAGAACATCTGTTTCATTTCTATGCCCCTACTTTACTTTGAAGGATCTTTTTTTGGGGTTATTTTTCACAAAGAATTAAAACATTTTTAACTTTACAAGAATTAGGGTGTTTATGACAAAAGCAGAGACAAAGTCATGGACATTTTGCAGTATTCACCATTCAACAAAGTCTCAAGTGTCAGGCGTGCAATGCCAAATACCTTCTATGCTTATATTCTTTTCTGTTCCTTTTGGGAGACCCAGTTAAACATTAAGGAAAGGAGCAAGAGCATGGTGATTTAGATTCTTTTTTTGAGGCAAAAATTTCTGTGTCCAAGAATTTCTAGCCCTTCCAGTTCACAGTGATTCCAGAACACAACAGGGCAGCTCTGGTGCCTGCCAAGGATACAAGCCTCCCACATCTTGCCCCTCAGAGCCTTCCCTAGTTCCTGGCCAACCAGGTGATCTCCTCAGACCTGAGGGGGGGAGGTAAGAATCTTCTTCGACATTTTCATCACATAACCTCAGGAGCTGGGCGCTGTACCTACGGACTTAAGTCCTGCTGGCTCACCCCCCTGCTGACATCCACCCAGACTCTGATCTCAGCCTTCGTCCTTCAAATGGCTGTAAATCCCTGCTCTGCCTCTCTGAGGCCATACCGTGCTTGGGAGAACATGTTTCTAGAAGGCTGTAATATCTGATCCACTTCCTATATATCTTTCAGGTCAAATTACAGCAAAATAAAAATTACCAAAGGCAAGCCAGGTGACATCTGACTGCCCTAGATGACCTTGGGCAAGGCAACTCCCCTTTGTGGGTCTCAGGTTCCTGGGAAGTTGGGACCAGATGGCCCTTAAGCCCCTCCCAGCTCTCTCACCTTCTCAAATAGGCAGAAAAAGCACAAAGCAGCTCCTGGTTCTCATTCTCTTTCTGCTTTTTCCTTATGACTTAGTGTGTGCCAGGTAATGCTCAGGCTTTACAGAGATCACCTAGGAGGTAGGTTCTATTATCAGCCTCTTTTACTATGAAGAAACAGCCCAAAAGAGGTAGGCATCTTGCACAAAGCCACTGCATATGAGTGCTAGACCCCGGGACAGCCCCTTCACTGCTTTGCTGCCAGTTCTGCAGGTCAGGAGCTACTGTTCTCATCTGTCTGGCTTTAGGACATCTTACAGTGCACAGAACAGCTTCCCCTCTGCCTAACCCACTCCCTTCCACAACAGAATTATCTTGCCCCAAATGTCAAGTACATAGGTTGAGGACTCCAGAGCCAGCCAATTCCATATCCTCACACCCTTTCCCAGGGTCTTGAACAAGTACTTGCCCTGCATGGCATCTGCTATGAACCAAAGTTACATGGGAGATGCAAAAATCACTGTCATTCGGATCACGTGACAAGGTAAGCACAGCCAGGTGGGCCTTTGCATCTCTTTTCCCTCGCATCCTTTCCTTCATTGCCAGGTCTGGGACCAGAGGAAGCTTTGCTCTCGCATCAAAAGCAAATGGTGCCACCTAGTGGTAGTAGAGTTAACACCAGCAGGAACAGCTTCCCGCTGGGCAACACTATTAATATATGGCTTTGGCCATATGGAAAAAAACTGAAGACCACTGAAATGAGAACAAACAGAGGCTATTTATTCAGAGTCTTCTATAGAAAGGGAGTCCGCCACTATCATTTGCATTTGTTAGAGACTCCACTACAAGTGGAGACTAAAATGCTAGTGGGAAAGATTTACAGAGAAAAAAAAGGCTTCAGGTGTGCCCTACTTGCAGGTTGTTGGCACAGGGAAGCTGGAGGACGGGGCATCTCGTGTGATTGGTTTGGAGGGGGATATCTGCATTTCTTTGGTTGGCCCTGAGTTGGAAGTGGGGGTGAGAATTACAGAAGCTGGCAGTCATCGATAAAGTCCTGACAGTTCTGCACCCATTGCTACAGAGGCTGTGGATCACATTTCTACGGTCATAATGGTCTGGCCAGTGTTTGTTTGTATGTTCAGTCTCTTAATTTATTAGTCATTCTAAATGAATCCTTGCTGTTGTTACTAGTCCTGAAACAGGTTACATAGCTATTCACCTGAGAAGCAGCTTGACTACAAATCAACATCTGCAGGTTTTAAAGGCTGCCCTTACAAATTTTGATTTAGAGCTCATATCTGATATAACTGTCCATGGTGCCTTAATAGGTATGGCATCATTCTAATTGACATCCACATGGGCCACAGGAATCCCTCAACTTCACCTACTTGGGTAACTAACTCTTTGAGGTGCTGCACCTTCACCACCACCGTTACCATCACTACCGCCGCCATCATCACCACCACTACCGCCACAAGGTCAATGGTTCTCAAACTGTGTTCTTGGGACCAGAAGCAGCAGAAGCATGTGGGAAATGATTAGGAATGCAAATTCTTGGGCCTCACTCCAGACCTATAGACTCAGACACTGGGGATGGGCTAGCCCTCAGGTGATTTTGGTGGATGCTGAAATTGAGAGACACTGTTTTAGGTGAATTTCTAGGATGCTACAGAGGCCTTAAATCAGATCTTCCATAGTGTATCCTTGAAATTTGTGAAAATATGTCTGTCATATGAAGCAGTAAGAGAAACAAAACAACTTTTATTTATCTAGATAATATAAATAACAATATCTGCTAACATTTATTGACACATGATGATAAGCACATCACAGTTTCTGGGTTACTGCTTTCAACAGCTTTGAGAGGTGGGTACTATTCTTACCCCCATTTGACAAGTGAGGAATGGAGGCTCTGAGAGGTGAAGTAACTTGTCCCCAGGGTTACACAGGTTACACGGAGCTGGGAATTGAGGCCAGGCTTATTTAGCTTCAGAATTTTGCTCTTAGCTACTGGTAAAGATATCGATTGCTAGAATAATAAATATAAGTCGAGAGCATTTGTGCAGATTTAGTCGGACTCCTTTCTCTAATTAGCTTAAGGGGCAAATAGAGACTTAAGGGGCAAATAGAGAGACTTGCATGAGGTCACATGTCACCTCCTAATTAGTGGGCTATGACCCAGGGCCTCTGGTTTCAAATTAAGTCCTCAATAAGCCCTTTGGTGAATCAGAGGTATACCGGAATATTTCACACTCCTTTATGACAGAGTGGGTAAAACAACCAGGGAGAAGTTGGGAAGGGAATAATTAATGGCTGACCATATCTGAAAATAATGGTGGAAGGGATGATTTCTGACTTGGGAACCACAAAGGGGTCTGCAGCATCTTGTAGAAATGGAAAATGAATCATTAGCTAACAACGCAGGAGTAGCCAAAGGCCACTCCCCACTCCTGTCTGTAGCAGCAGCCCAGGTCCCCACATTTTTGGGAATTCTTTAGGGCTGTGGAGTTGCAGTCACACTTGCAGCAGCAGGAACCACTCGGGGGCATGGGCTGGGTCCCTGTTTCTCTCCCCAGGGCTTCTTTCACTTGTAAGGCCCACAGACCACCCCCAGGCGACTTCCATGGAAGCCCCTCGCCATGGAAACCTCTTATCCACATGCAGAAAAAGGGTTGTATGTGTAGAGGTGACTATGGTACCCAGGGCAGGCAGCCTCATAAACGCCACAGGCAGAGCAGAGGACCACTCTGGGTCTGCCCTGGCTGTGCTGGCTTATTTCTAAACTCCATTTCTCCCGGCCTTGCTCTCTAGAGCCAACTAGCTTTCCTTTGGTTCGTCCAGTTTCAAACAAACAAACAAACAAACAAACAAATCCCCCGCCCCCCCCCCCCAAAAAAAACACCTCATATCAAACTCTTTCCTATTTTAGGGCTTTATTCTTTGTGTCCAACACCTTCCTACTCCTCAAGGGCCCCCTTCCTCTCCAAAGGAGCCACATCCGATTGGTTCTCTCTATTCATTTCTTTCATCACTATTGCCACACTTTGCGAGCCCCTGCGTGGTCTCCTTCATAAATGGTGAGCCTATAAGGACAGGATGTGTGTCTCCACGTCCCCAGCGCCCAGCACTGTACCTACCTTAAAACACATTCCTGAGGCTCTACTAAGGTTAGATTCAGCTTAAGAAATACTTATGGGGCTCAATAAGTTTTAGTTGAGTGAGTGAACACAGCCTTTCAGGAGCCACTCCTCAAGGTCCACACACTTCCCCAAATGGTTGCAGCCTGAGACTCCCAGTATCACCCTCCCCTCTCCCCGCACCGCGGCCCCCATCCACCATCCCACTGAACTGAAAACCTGACGCGTGTTTAGAGACGCTTGTAATTCACGACACGTTTCGGCGTTTTGACGCTCTTTGTAAGGAAAGCTACAAAGATGTCAGTGGAGAGAGACGCGCGCGGGCAAGGGGGGAGGGCGCGTTTGCGTGTTGTGTTAAATCTGTATCTGGGACCCAGGACCGGAGGACCAGGTGAGCCTCAGCCGGTGTCTGCGCCGCGTCCGCTTTAAGGGGCCGTCCCAGCGCCGGCGGGCGGGGCGCTCCCGGAAGAGCGGGCTGCGCGGCCTCTGCGCCCGGTGCTCGGCCCTCCGCAGCCCCCTGCCGGCTCTCGGCGCCCCGATCCCCGGCACTCCGCTCTCTGACCCTCCGCTCTCCCTCTTCCGCCCTTGGCGCCCCGGCCCCCGACGCCCTTCTGTGCCTCGGCCGTTTGCAGCACCCCGACCTGCCCCTCCCCCGCCCAGCCCTGCGGCGCTCCAGCCCTCGGCGCACCGACGATCTCGCGCTGGCCCTGGCACGCGCGGGTGACCCTGCGGCCGCCCGGCTCTGTCTCGGCCCGCGCAGCCACCTCGCGCAGGTCGCGTCCCGACCCTGGGCCTGGCTTCACGTCTGGCTTGGCCGCTCCTGTTCTCGCAGTGGGTTCAGACCCCGTGGGCGCCGCGGTCTGGGGCCTTAGACCAAGGCTAGGTACCCCGAGGGAGTTGGAGGTAGAGCCGGGAGGGACGGATGGGCCGGCCCCTCCTGCGGCCAAGGCGGGGCCGGGCTGTGCGGCCTAAGGGGTGGTGCGGCCCTGCGGGAACAGGACTGGGCTGGGACTGCACAAGAGCGTTGTGGGATCCGGCAGGTGCCCCAGTTTTAAGAGGAATACTTGGCTGTGGCCCTGGACTCATGTCAGCCTTTCCAAAGCGCGGACATAGGTAGGTGCTCTTTAAGTTGAGGGCAGGCAGCCGAGGCTGTGGACCTCTGGGAGAGGATGGTGACCCCCTGGCGCTTCTCCGTCAGGGTCTGCTTGTTGCACCTAAGGGGTTTTGAGCTCAGAACGAACCTCAGCCTTCTGCGACCCTCTAGATGCCCTCGAAATGCCAGACTCTGTTGGCTTCTGCTTGGCACTTTGCCCAAATTCATCTCTGTCTCTGGGAACATCGGCGAGGGGGCCCCTGAGAGCTCGTGCCAGCAAACGGCCAGCTGGAGTGACCTGGCTGGAAATGGGCCTCTGGAGAGAGTCTCCCCGGAGGGGCGGCTAGGCTGCCTCCTTCTGCACCTGCGGCTCTGGCTCCGGGCTGGGGCTCTCTTGGTGAAATTCTTTCCCCTCCTCCTGCTCTACCCCCTCACCTATTTGGCTCCCAGTGTCTCCAGCCTCTGGTTCCACCTGCTTCTGAAAGCCACCGAGACCTCAGGCCCCACGTACATCAAGCTGGGCCAATGGGCCAGCACCCGGCGAGATCTCTTTTCAGAGGCCTTCTGTGCCCAGTTCGCCAAGCTGCACGTCCGGGTGCCTCCACACCCTTGGACTCACACTGAGCATGTCCTGCAGCAGGCCTTTGGGGAGGGCTGGGCGAGGGTCCTCTGCTTTGACAAGCAGGAACCTGTGGGTTCAGGCTGCGTGGCTCAAGTGTACAAAGCACGTGCCAATCCTGCCTTCCTGGAGAGTGACAGCATCCAGAGACTTGCCAAGACCTCCAGTCTTCAGCCCTCCTCAGCAGCTGGGGCAGTTGTGGGGCTGAAAGCGCTCTTTGGACACATGGAGAAGGGGCAGAGACCTCAAGGAAATCTTGCTGACCAGGCATTTCTAGAAAGTCTGCTCTTCCCTAAAGCTGACCTGTTTGGATCAAATGCAGTTCTGTCTCAGGCTTCAGCACCTGCACGCCTACCTGAACCAGATCACCTCATCCCAGTGGCAGTGAAAGTAAGTACTTTGATGTTGTCGGCTGGGCCTTTCCCATCTTTAAAATCTCACCAAACCCCTGGAGCTGTCCCAGATCAGGAGTCTCCCTGTGCAGATCACCCCACATTACCTTCCATTGATTTCTGTTAGCTTGACCGTTATCTGAGTGCTTGTAATGTGCAAGCTGCTTTACTTCTTGGCTTGATGGAGTGGTGGTGTGACCTGCCTGAAAAAGGAAAATGAAGAGGTTTGGAGTTTGCTGCCTCTATGGGTGGAGGAACCACGTTCCAGCTGATCCACTTCTCTGGGGTCGAGATAATTTGGAGACAGACTAGGTTAGATAGATAGATGTGTTGTGGTGAGCCCAAGATGGCAGTATTCGCTTTTACAGAAGTGGCTTCCTTCTCTCTTCATTTCGAGTCATCCCTGCCTGGGCTCTATCATTTCTCATTTCCACACTTTTCCATCCCTATTCAGCATGACCCAGGGGATGTGGCAGACACAAGTAGCAGGACTCCTGACACTCTTTTACCCACTGGGAAAAAAACCCACGGTCCCTCACTTCACACCTACTGAATCATACTTTCCAAGGGAAGAGCCTGGGGCCTGGCTTTTTATAAATGCTGTGAGTGGTTCTCATAGTCAGGAATGCTTGGGAAACACCAGACCAAAAATATCCTGAAAGTTCCCTCACTCTGTGGAAGATGAAGGCAGTGGATGCCAGCTACGAACCAAGAAAGGCCAGTCATGGCTGACGCACTGTTTAATCTTGACTTTGATGCAGGCATTGGTTTTTCTTATTTATTTATATCCCACTTTAGTCCTTAAAGGATTTCAGGTGGAGGTAGGGGCTGTTATTGCCATGTTTTAAACGATGGAATGGGTGGCTGAGAGACAGTAGCTTGCCCAGTTTCATACTGGGAATGAGTTGCAGAACTGGAATTTGAAACCAGAGCTTTTTCCATCCCACCACAGAGCATCCCTGCTGGAGTTCTCCGACTCTGGGGTCTTCTTTATCAGGCTGTGGACTGTCTGACACAGAGTTACCTGGTGTGCTCAGTGAAATGCAGATGCTCTGCCCCACTCCCTGAGTAGGTGGTTTAGTAGGTCTTGGAGGAGCCTGGGGTCCACATTTCACTAGACACCCCACGGTGACTTTTACTCATTTTTTTGGGGAGCCACCGATCTACACTTAATGCACCGGAAAGAAAAAGCCTACCCACTCTTCTCAGGAAAGCTGAGGATCTGCCCTCGCTTCTCTGAGTGGGAGTGAGGGAGGCAGGAGCATCCTGGGTGTTGGGTCCATTTCTCCTCGCTCTGATGAGAAGCTGGCCTGGCTCTCCTTTGATGTGGGGACCCAGCCCTGGCTGGGTCAGTGTGCCCTCCTGATACCTCCTCTGTCCCACTGTTCCTCTTTCTGGCAGGTGTTGCACCCTGGCCTGCTCTCTCAGGTGCGGATGGACCTGCTGCTGATGAAGATGGGCAGCCGAGTCCTTGCACTTTTGCCAGGAATCAAGTGGCTCAGCTTGCCTGAGATTGTGGAGGAATTTGAGAAGCTCATGGTCCAACAGGTGAATTCTTCCCTCAGTTGTCAATAGCATCTAACACAGTTCTTGCCATTAGCAGCTGTTTAGTAAATGCTGAATGAATGAGGAAATTCCCAGCATGTCACGACTGGTATGGTGTATTAGTTGGGGTAGATAACGCTAGCTGATATCACAGAGAACACCTAGATCTCAGTGGCTTAATTGAACAAGGTTATTGCTTATATTAAAGTTCAATGCAGGTTGAACTGAAGGAAGGAGAGGGAGCTCTACTCTATAGTTATTCAGGGACCCAGTTTCCTCCCAGGGTCGGCACTGCCTTCTTCACGTTGTGTCATCTAGAGTTGGTGTGGGATGGGAGAGAGGCCATGGAGGATTATGTCAGAGAATGTGTGGCCAGGCTGGGAAGTGATGAACATCACTTCTAGTCTACAGGTCAGCTTTAACCACATGGGCCCAGTGTAAACGCAAGGGTGCTTGGGAAATACAGTCTTCCTTAATGCTTGGGAGGAAAGTGAAATCACTCCTGTGTGACAGAAACATTATCTGTGCCACAATCAATGGCTGAACTCCAGTGTGATAAGATTAATTTGCAAAGCCACACATTGTGCCTTTGTTTTGCTTTCTTTCCAGGGCTTTTGAGTAGACAAGGACCTCCTCCCATCTAGGACCCTTGGGGCACTTGTTTAAGTAGCCAGACTTGGTAAACACATTGGGGGGCCATCAGGGCTCGGAGTACGCATCAGCCCTGGCTCCTTGCTGGAGAGTGCAGAGGTTGGCAGTCTTTCAGAATCAGTGTGCCAAGTCTTAATTTATGTCCTCGGATATAAGGTTTTAAGTCTCAGGGATGTTTTACTGTTTAGAAAGATTTGCTTTATGCTATGAGTAGTATGGCTTTGATAAAAGAAATTAAAACAGAATATTCCAATAACCACCTCTGCATTAATTACTCTCAGTTCTACTGTATCTGAGCTTCAGTGCCCCTTCCAGAAGTCTCATAGATAGCATAGGGTTCCATCACATTAAACTCAAGTCTCTATATCTCACCCCATTTTGCCTAATAATCAGCTTTTCCTACTAATTGTATCTTTCAGTAGCCCTATCACAGTCCCAGAGTGTGGATGTATGTGTAGGAGTCTGTTAGAAGCTGGTGAACTAAGAAAGCAAGTGAGATTTTCCTGTCTACAAGGAATATAAAGTAGGGAGGAGGTGCTGACCTGTAGACACTTACAAATAGAGTGTGATCAGAGTTACAGTAGGAGTCTCTGCAGGTTCAGTTGGGTTCGCTTGGGCCTCAAGAGAGGAAGTAGTCATTGCATCCGAGGCTCAAGCCTCCCTAGGCTTGTGCTGGGTCTTGAAAGGTGAGCAGTGTTTACTGTTGGAGCAGACGGGGGAGGAACATTCCAATCAGAGAGAATAAAGAAGGCAAAAGAGGGGGTAGATCAGCAGGCTGGGGTGTTCAGCACTATTCATTTTGGGTGAAGCTAGAATTTTGGATGGTAGAGGAAGAGGGAGGCACAAGAGATGGACCTGAAGAAAGGACCAGGGCCAAACCATCACCCCCCCAGATGTCACCCCTAAGAATTCAGGGGACACCAGCAGATGGACTGGAGAGAGGGAAGATGGCGGTGGCGGTGGTGGTGGGGTGTCAGGAACCCCAACTCAGATGCTTCTGTTAGGGTTAGGTGACTGGTTCAGGCAAATCACCTTGGGAGAAGCAGTGGGGTAGAGAAGGGGAATAAATCCCAGAGTGGTTAGGGCTGCAGAGTTGATGACATTGAGCACTGATGGATGTGGAGGGTAAAAGAGAAGGAGTAATCTGTAGTGACTCTCAAGTGACTGGGTACATGGGGTAAGAAAGTAAGAAAGTAAGTTTTGTTTAGACATCAAGTTCAAGGGACTCCTTGCTTCCACAGGGCAATGTCCAGATGTATTTGAAATGAGTCTGAGAACTGGTAGAGGGGGTCTAGACTGGATGTCAAGGTTCTGTCATCAGGAGGGGCTAGCTGAGGACATGAGGGGATCGAGAGGGAGAGCAAAAGCTGGTGAAGGTCAGGGGCTGAGTGGGCATCGGCATCTGTGGGGCTCACTTGGGAGGAAAGGCCAGGAGACCAGATCCAGACAGAGCAGTTGAGAGGCAGGGGGAGAACTGGGGACAGCGAGGAGCAGGAACCAAGGGAAGAGTGGTTCAGGAGGAATGAGGTGTCACCAGTACTGGGGGCCCAGAGAGTGAATTAGGATAAAATGGGACAGGGCCGTTGAGTCTGGCAAACAAAGGTGTGGTGAGTTAGGGGGAGCAGTGTCAGTGTGATGGGGTCGGGAGTAGAGCTAGCCCTGTGATGGAAGTAGGCCTTAATCGAAGGAAAGGGCCAGAGGGTGGGCTAGTGAGGGTAGTGGGCTTGGAGAGGCAACAAAGCTAAACCCCAGGGATGTAGGGGAGGAGTCCTGGGAGATGGGGAAGGGGTCCATAGGCTGGTGTGAGGGGGTAGGCAGAGAGGGAAGAGTGGAGAAGCAGCAAAACCCATGTGCTGCTAGGGTGTCATCGGAGGCTCAGACTTCCCGGAGGCCCTTCATCACAGAATGCCTCCTCCGCGTCTCCTGGGGAGCTGTGCGGCAGAAGCAGGAAGGGAAAGCAGGAGATTCTTGTGACTTTCCAGCACTTCGGGGTTCAGGTGTTGCTCTCCCTGTGACCTGACTACCCGCTCATCTTTTCTCTCCATTTCCCTGTAGATCGACCTGCGCTACGAAGCTCGGAATCTAGAACATTTCCAGTGCAACTTCCTGAATGTGAATTCTGTCAAATTCCCCACTCCCCTACATCCCTTTGTCACCAGTGATGTTTTGGTGGAAACATATGAAGTAAGAGTCAGAACTTACCTGGCTGTGCCTTTCACTCATAGCCGGGCTGTCTCTGAATCACACTAAGGCTTTAGTCTGAAAAGACAAAAGCCGAAAGAGCACATGATTACATGTTGAAGGAGTCTGGATATGACACGAGAGCGGGCAGTAGCATAGTGAGGTGGTGACTGAGAGCTTGGTTGTGGCCTCAGACTTTCTGGATTTGAAAATCTGCTCTGCCATTTTATTTGCTGGGCGACTCCAGATTCCTCATGTATGGCAGCGGGCAAGGTTCCTGCCTCAGAGGGTTGTCCCAGGAGTCCATGACACATTGAATGTAGAATGCCCTCAGCCAGAGTTTGCACAGAGAAAGTGCTCAACAAGTGTTTGTGTCATGTGATTGGCCTGTCTCCTGGTCCAGCCCCCTTTGTAAAGATGGTAATATGAGATCTAGGGAAGTGATGCCAGGTCCCAGAACTACTAGCTGTGTGACCTCGAACAAGTTACTTAAACTCTCAAGGCTTTAGTTCTTTTGTTAATTAGGATAACAAGGTCTATCTCAGGCTGCTCTGACAGATGACTAACCTATATGAAATGCTTACTTACCAGCTCTCCTTTCTTATCTCTTCTCTTTTTTATTTCTTTCCATTTTCCCGCTCAGGGTCACAGAGCTCATTCTCATCCCTATCAGCTGATTTTGAGCAGAAACTACCTTTCAGGGTCTGCTCCTGTCTCTTGCAACATTACAACATCTTACCTGTGGGTGGCAGAGCCAATGGATTTCCTCTCTAGTAAACCTATGGGACTTGTTTTCCTTTGAGAAGGGTTATGGAAGGGAAAAGTAAATAGGTTTAAATCAACTTGTGGGTGTCAGACCCTTAGGGGTTCTAAGATAGGAAAAACTCTTTGGGTCCCTTCCCAGCCAATAGGTGGGCAACGCGGTGCATCCCATGGGGATGTGGAGCAAGCTGTCCAGGGTAAACTGTTCCTCTCTGATCTGCCTTACAGGAGAGCGTGCCCGTGTCCAGTTACCAGCAGGCAGGGATTCCTGTTGACTTGAAGAGGAAGATTGCGTGGCTAGGGATCAACATGCTCCTGAAGATGGTGAGCTAGTGGGCTGGGAGAGGGTGCTCGGGCCCAGCATGTGGCCAGATTGCATGTGGGAAGGTGGCGGGGACATTGCTTGGCTACCCTGGTGGAGGGCGAGCCAAGTCAGGAGTCTGCTCTAGAAAGAGCTGAGCCTCCCCAGACGTCTGTTCATGCCACGGCTTTCTGTGAAGCACATTCTCAGCGGCGTGCACTCGGTCACCCTGCAAGGTGCTGTGGGAAGGGTGGGGAGCAAGACCCAGGCCCTGCCCCAGTTGCTTATGTTTAGGACAAACAGCTGAAGACATTGTACATTAAATGCTACTTCTTTCATTCATTCAGCAAATATTTATAAAGCATTTGCTATGTGCCAGGAAGTGCTGGATTTGTAGTGTGCAAGACAGACATGATTATAATATTTGTGGAACTACTGTTTAGTGGGAAGACAGGCCACAAATAATTAAATGATATATAGGGTAAGTACAGACACTAAAGGGTCGTTTAGAAGGGGCCTGTCCTAGCCTAGGTATTTATTCAGGAAGTGGTTCCATCAGCTGGAACATGAAGGTGAAGGCAGTCTAGGTGTTACCCCTGAGAGGACGGCCTGACAGTGGTTGCATGAGTTGACACTCGTACAAGGACACAGTGATCCTGAAGCAATGAGTTATAATCAGCAGTAACAGTGGCAGCCCAGCACTGTTAGCAGCTTACATGCGGGAGACTGTCAGGGGTCTGAGGTCTTCCTGGTGGCTGGCACAGAAGAAAGCAGTGGAGGGATGGATGGCAGGGTCTAGGCTGGATAGGCAGGACGAGTGGTCAGGTCTGGAGGGCACAGCATCGGGGTAAGAAAGAATCAGGTTTGTCAGTGGTCAGAGAGCAGGAGGAAACTACCAAGTGACCAAGGGAGAGCCACGGGGGCCAAGGCTGTGGGGCTGCGCTGAGAATGGGGGCACTCAGGGCAGGGTGGTGGCCAGGTGCAAGCTGACAGCACCGGGAGGCTGTACGCGCTGCTGCAGGGGCTCAGGGTGAGGGAGGGCTGAGCGGCCCTGACTCCACCTCCAGCCCCTGGGTCCGTGGGTGTGGAGAGTCAGCAGCTCCCACCTAGGGGCTCCTGGAGAAGTGGGGCTGTCGTGGGAGAGCCGGGTTTCCACTGTCAGTGCAGTGGAAGCTCAGTGGGCAGATGACTTTTGTCCCAGTAATAGGGCACCAACGCGGCACTGTGGGCTGAGGAGAGGTTGCAGTGCTAAATAGCACCAGGAGTGAGGAGATCATGGGGAGCTTCCAGCTCCTGGGATCAAGGATGGGGGCATAGGCCCCAGGGGACGAGCTGACGGCAAGATGCCGGGAGGTTTGGAGTCAGGGTCAGGTGCAGGCCCAAGCTTCTCCAGTTCCCAGGATTTTCACTGGGGTAGCAGCCTCCTTTATGTCCAGCAAAGCCTGGACCTGGACTAAGAGAGTCTGATGGCCTGGGTCTCTGGCCTGCATTCAGGAGGAGGGTGTCCGCGTCGCCCAGAGGAGTCCCCTGAAAGCCTCTCCAGAAGCAGCTGCTCTGCACCTCTATACCAGGTCTCTCTTTCCCCTTACGGAAGGATTGCTGGTGGTTTCTCTGACCACTGAGATGACCTTTCATGGGAGGCGGATTTCTGTTCCACAAAGTCACGTGTGACTTCCTGTCTATCACAGTCCCTGGGGCTTTCCTTTCTGCTTAGCAGGCTCAGAGCCATTTCTCCCCGCCTACCTGATTCTATGTGCCAGTAGGTGGTTGTCAGTATCGCTGTTAGCTGTCACTGTGTGGAAAGATGGAAGTAATGGAGGGGAAGTCGGATTTATAATATATTCTGAAAGAAAGGAAGTTCTATGAATTTTAAGAACAGAGAGGTTTGGGGGAAATCTTTAAATAAGGAGCAAATATTTATTTTTAATTTAAATATTAATTGCTGAAATCAAGAGTAAAAATAAGTCTTCTGAAATGCAGTATGGTCTTTGATTTTACAAATTCCGTATAATCTTTTTCAATGTTCTTGACTTTGAAAATAACTTTTCTCTTGAAAACATCAACCTGGCCTGTCCCTGTATAAATTCTGAGCTAATGACATCAAACAATGAGGTTTTATAAAATATACACCTGTCATTGTAACTGATCACTGGCAATGTACTGTCACCTGGAAGCTTTATCCGCGTGTGGCCTGGTGGTGATGGGGTGGTGAGGGCTGACAGCCTTGAACAGACAGAGCTGATCTCTTTTCAGATATTTGTGGACAACTTCGTCCATGCAGACCTCCATCCTGGGAACATCCTGGTCCAGGGTGCTGATGGTCTGTCCAAGAGCCCAGAGGAACAGCTACAGCAGGTGGTGGCCGTGGTGCCTGCCCGGTGCCCGCTGCGCCTGGTGCTCCTAGATGCCGGCATTGTGGCTGAGCTACAGGCCGCTGACCTGAGGAACTTCCGGGCTGTTTTCATGGCGGTGGCGATGGGGCAGGTGAGACCTGCTGGGCCCTCAGGAGCTGGGCCCAAATCTTTTGGGCGCTCAGGAGCTTCGGGGCTCCTCAGCCTTTGTCATTCTTTTAAGTGCCTGTGGGAGCCAAGGTGCTCCTGATGGAATGTCGGGGGTCTTTATGTCACCATGTGCGCCTTTGACAGGCCAGTTCCAAGTAGCTCATGGTTTGGGATGAGAAGTGGTGCTTCCATCGCAAATGCCATTACGTGGAGGGAGTATCTCTTTGTTCTTTAGCAAGCGTCCGGCTGGGCACTAGGACTGCTAGCCCTGCGACTGAATAACGGCTGCCCTGGTCTGTGCCATTTGCTGCGATTTGGAGTGCTGGTGAGAAGCAGTAGCACAGGGACTTACTCTCCAAGTGCGGGGAGACACATTGGAACCTCTGGTGTGGGAGAGTGTGCGTGATTTTTAACCTTTCCCACCCCCGTGATGCTGAGGGGCTCCAAAGGTTGAGAATTATTATTTAGAGAAAAGGATTTAGCAAAGCCTCTACGGAGTCAACTTAAAGTGCTATGTTAAGGTGATAATGAAAAAACCCTCTGGCTGGCTAGTGCAAAGTTCTCCAGCAAGAAAGACCCTGGGGAAGAGCAAGATGCTTAAAAAACAAAGAGATGGGCAAATTCAAGGGACAGACAGAGTCTTGAGCCTGGGCCAATTCACAAGGGTCCTCTGGGCTCAGGTTAAACACAGGTGCAGTGGTGGGCAGGGTTGGAGGTCCCCTGCATAGGTTTGGATGAAGGAAGAAGGTCACAGCCCAAGGAGGGAGAGCTTGGCTCCTGTGCTGCGAAGGTGAAAGGCGTTAGCAGGGACCAGGAGGGCGGTCAGTGCTCGGGGAGACCATGGAGGCTTTGGTCAGAGCGTGTCCTGGGCAGAGGTGACGAGAGAAGGCTGGAGCACAGAGACTGGTCAACTGCAAGTAGGGAATTCTGCTGGGGCAGGAAGAAGGCCTACGAGGAGAGGGTGGCTTGTCCAGCCCAGTGACAGGTCCTGGAGCCTCTGGGGCCAGGCTGGTGGAGCATGAGTAGCCGGACACTGGCTTTGACGCTGTGCCCTGTGTGGCCCTGGAGGGCAAAGGAGACAGCACACTGCCTTGTCCTGACTGCGCTAAGCACAGGTAGGATCCTGCTGACCAAGAGAGACTTCGAAAGACTGGTCGGTTACCAAGTTTTCTGGGGGGTGAGATTACAAAAGGAGGGGTGGCCAAGTGCAGGAAGGTAGACGGATTAGGTGGGAGCGACCAGGATGTCAAGCAGTTTGCACAGAGCATCTTGTTTGGTGTCCCCCCAACTCTACCAAGCTTCTCTTCTTTTGCATCTTCCAGGGACAAAGAGTGGCTGAGCTCATCCTGCATCACGCTCGGGCCAGTGAGTGCAGGGACGTGGAGGGATTCAAGGCCGAGATGGCCACACTGGTGACCCAGGCCAGGAAGAACACCATCACCCTGGAAAAGGTGAGCAGGGCACCGAGGGGCAGGCCCCTGTGTGCTGTCCTCGCCCTGGGACAGAGCAAGCCCCAAGTGGACGGGAGATCTTTTTATGGGGGGAGGTCTCCAGGAGGGTTGAGTTTTAAGGCAGATGAAGAACAAAGCTTTCCTCTGCCCACATCTTCTGGGTGTGAGAGGCCCCACTGACATCCCTGGCTCTCAAGAGTGGCTCCTGGACCAGGTTCTCCAGGGTGGCTGCTGGGGCAGTGACATTTGTAGTGCCACCCTGTCTGAGTGTAGCTGTTTTGTGACTTCATCTGTATCTGGAGCTTAGCTAAGCTTGGAGGGAGGGACGACTACGGTCCCTGAGCAGCCAGAGGACATAACTAATGTTCACGTCCTCTCCTTCGACCTGAACCAGAGCCCACTTTGTATTTTACACATAGTTCTGACAGTTTTTACCCCAAGTTCATGGTCCACACTAGCAAGGAGTGGCCCACTGGCAGTGAGGAGCAACAGCTGGCGCCTGGAACTGCTGATCTTCCTTATTTTGAAGTGGTTTTTGTATGTGCTGGGGGTAGACACACAGGGGTAGCCGGGCCTTCAGGCCTGTTCCCTCGAAGGGGTCTTTGAACCCAGACTCAAGATGGGAGTTGGGCTTGTGTGTGTGCAGTCTTGGAGCTTGTTACAGTCCCTTCTGGGCACTTGTGTGTGTGTGTGTGTGTGGGTTTGGGTGGTGGACCGGAGGCAGGACAGGGGCCTGGCAGGGAGAAGCGGTTCCGGGGGGCTCAGCACTCTCTGCAGTCAGCTTTGTTCTCTTTTCCAGCTTCAAGTGTCCAGCCTTCTCTCGAATGTCTTTAAGTTACTGATGACTCACAAGGTGAGGCCCCAGGCATAGCTGATCAGGTCAGGCTGGGAGGTCTCTGGGGAGGCGGTGGGTGGCCGCAGGGTGCTGAGAGGTACTTCTCTTATAGGAGACCTTGTTTTTTGAAAACATTTTTCTTTCCAATGCATTTGCATGAAGAGCGGTTTCTGTGTCCTGACTAGCTATAAAAGGCTCTTTGTTGCACTGTTTGTCTGTACCTGTCAATCTGTGCCGTCTAAGTATCTGTGATATTTAGTGGTAGAAAAATGGATTTTCAAATGTAGAAACAGGCTTTTTATGCCTTTTCTCTCCTCGGTTCACATTAATGACGCTTGGTGTTAACGTGAGTCATGCTTGCACAGCTCCTCCCTGTGTGCTGTGAAGTCCTGGGGTTGGGGGCGGCCCAAGAGGAGGTGCCTCTTGTCCTGATGCATTCAGAGGCTCCTGCAGGGCTGTCCTGCTATGCAGGGCACTTTTGATCCAGTTCTGCCTCCTGCCTCTGTCCCTTGGAGAGATGTGGCCTCATGGTTCTTCCCCTTGGCCTTTGCCTCGGCTCTGTCTCCTTGTGATGAGTGTGGTCTTGGGCTATTCTTCAGAGTAAAGCTGCCAGCCCAGGAAATAAGGAGTTGAGGGCAGGGCAGGGAAGATTCTTGTCTGAAGATGGCCTTTCCTGTTGTTCCTCTTGAGGTTCTGCGATCTGATAAAAACACATCACTTGGAAAAGGCAGCCATTTGGCAAGGATCCTAACACAAGAGTTAGGAGTCAGAAAGCTGGCTGGTCTAGAGTCTTCATCTCGCAGAAGGTGTGATGGGGGCGGGGAGCTCACAGGCAGAGCCAGGACTTGACACGACACTGAAGTCTCAGTCCAATGCTCTTTCTGCTGCTCCAAAAACCACTCTGCAATAGCTGTGGCTTGGGGTGAAACAGTGACACAGACTAGAGGACTCCCTGAGTATGCAGGACACGTGATGACAGGTTGGGGCTAGCTAGCACGTGTGGGAAAGCCTACCGCCTGAGAGCTGCTATGCAGGGTGCTTTTCATCCAGTTCCTCACTGAAATCTCAAGACAACCCCACGGGCAGGTGTGGTCTATACTGTATCATTCCCACGAGGAGACTGGGGCACAGAGAGGTTAAGTAACTCCCCAAGTCCCGCCAGCTGTGCACAGCAGAGCCAAGGGCTGCACCTTCTGATTCGGGGGTTGACTTTGTTGGTGGGGTTTTTGGTGAAAAACTTTATGCTATCCTAAACTTTTGTTAAGTTCTATTTTAGAAACGACTTAAATGGCACCTTAGGATTGGGGAGAGCTTTTATCATTGCTGGGGAGTTGGCTTGGAGAGAAATAGGAATAAACATACACTCCTGGGAGTTTGGTTGCACAGGATGTAGAGCAGCACAGGATGTAGAGCAGGTGGTTGAGGCTCATGCCCAGCTCCACTGCTCAGCAACTGTGACTTGCAGGAGCCTCTCCAAGTTCGCAGGGCTTCCCTGAGGGCCAGATGGAGCTATGACTACAGTATTCATAGCAGTGGACCCTGAGCGCCCTCTATGTATACTGCGGTACAGAATTTGGCTATTTAACATCTATTAGTATCCGATTTAATCCCCTCACATTCTTCAAGGCGGGCACCAATGCTGAGAGGCCAAGCAACTCGCCCATGGCCACAAGGCCCCCGTGGCAGTGCCAGGATCTGGTGCCAGGAGTCTGAACGCGGAGCCCCCATTCTTAGCTGCTTCCTTCTGCCTCCTGAGCTCACTCAGCCTTCCTCACTCACAGTGTGGGACAGAGTGGTTAAGAGTTCCTTAAATGTTTGCTGTTGTAATGGTTGTTCCCAGGATGGAAGAGCAGAGAGAGGGCCTAGAACAGCTACTGTATTCTAAGCACTACAATAGGCACTTAGTTTTTTTAAAAAATTAAAAAAGTTTTTAATTTTGGTAAAAAAAAAAATATAAAATTTATCCCTAAAAATCTCCAAGTGCACAGTTCAGCAGTGTCAACCATATTCTACATTGCTGTGTAACAGATATGTAGAACTTTCTCATCATATAAAACTGAAACTCTATACCTATTGAACAATAACTCCCCATTTCTCAGTCCTCCCAGGCCCTGGCAACCACCATTCTACTTTCTGTTTTCATGATTTTGATGACTCTAGATATCTCATATAAGTAGAATTATAGTATTTGTCCATATGTGACTGCCTTATTTCACTCAATATACTGTCTTTGAGGTTCATTCATGTTATGGTGTGTGACAGCATTTCCTTCTTAAAAACTGAATAATATTCCAGTGTATGTATATACTATGTTTTCTTTGTTCATTAATCTATCAGTGGATATTTGGTCTGCTTCCATCTCTTGGCTATTATTTATAGTGCTGCAGTGAACATGGGTATGCAAATATCTTTGAGATCCTGCTTTCAGTTCTTCTGGATCTTTACCCAGAAGTGGGATTGATAGATTATCTCGTATTTGTTTAGTTTTTAAGGAAACGTCATACTGTTTTCCATAACATACACAATTTTGCATCCCCACCAACTGTATAGAGGTTCCAATTCTCCACATCCTCACCAACATTTGTTATTTTTTGTTATTTTTTATTTTTATAATGGTCATCCTAATGGGTGTGAGGTGCTATCTCATTGTAGTTTCAACTGCATTTCTCTAACTATTAGTGACGTTCAGCACCTTTTCATATGCTTTTTGGCTATTTGTACATCTGCTTTGGAAAAATGTCTATTCAGGCACTTAGTTTTTTAATAAAAAATTTGAGAGAAATGTAGAGGTAGAAGGAATACAACGAACACCAAAAAAACTACTCAGCTTAAGAATGAAACATTCCCAATAGTGTTGAAGCCCCAGGTGTCCACCCTGAGCAGAGCCTGTGTGGCCGAGGGTCCTCTTATGTCCTGACCGGAAGTACCTAGACCATAGCAAGAGCGCGTAGCTTTCTTCTCATCAGCCCGTCTGACACTCTAGACAACTTCTCAGGCCTTAACTGAGACAAATACCCATTACTTTTAACAAACATTATTTTCCCACAAGTCAACCTTCCATTTTATGACCTTCTGTCCACTTGAAAAATGATTCTAGTTCTAGGTTTAAATCCTGACTCTACTCTTTCTCACTCTGTGGCTTGAACAAGTTTCTTAAGCACCCTGAGCTTTAGCTTCCTGATCTATAGAATGGGGACAGAGACAGCACTTTTGAGGATTAACTGAGTAATTCTGATGTAAATGACATCACCATTAACCTGGCTCTAAAGTGGAAAAAGCTCCACTTCTGTGTGAGCAAAGTCCGTTGTAGGTGGTTTCTTAACAAGGCTACTGTATATTTTGCAGAATGACCCTTATTTAGATTTATAGTTTCCGGTATATCTGTGAAATATTAATTTTATTATTTTTAAATCATTCTCACACACACACACACACACACACACACACTTCTAGAGAAGTACATACCATATCCCCAGATTTTTCCTTAGTAATACTAATAGATGGGAAGCTGGGTAAGTAGATGAGATGGTGGGGAAAACGATGGGTAGGGGATAGCAAAAATCACATGGTCCGGTACAAAAGGCCAAGAGTAAACAGCATGGTTATCCAGAACTCTCTCTATTTATCAATGGGCTTTGGAAAGAACCACGTTTTTTTCTGTTTCAGGTAAAGCTTGAGAGCAACTTTGCCTCCATTGTGTTTGCCATCATGGTGCTGGAGGGGCTTGGTCGCTCTCTGGACCCAAAACTGGACATCCTGGAGGCAGCTAAGCCTTTCCTTCTGAAAGAACTAGTGTCTTCCCCGTGACTGTGGCGGTGGCATGCAGTGGCCTTTAGCTCAGAACTAAAGTCCACTCCCAATAGCCTCACCTGTGGCAGTTTGAACATTTTAAAATTGGGATGTGGAAGGCAGGCCATTGCTTTTCACTAATTTGGTTTCAGGTGTCTGTTTTGACAGCTTTCGGTTATTTGGGGAAGTAAAGGGAGGGAAGGGTCCTATCTGTTCAGCTGTAGAAGCGGAAATGTTCTGTGGAGGATGAATAAACTTATTTTGTTTTCTTGTTTCTCTCTCTTCTTTTCTTAACCCTCTATGCTTCCTGATCAGGTGGGTTCTCCTGGATTCCTAGATTAGAAATTGTCAGGCAATTAGGTTAGAAAATGTCACAGAATCCTGTAGACTCATGGCTTCTAATTTTTCTTTTATGTACCCTTATTGGTAAAAAGTTGAATATATTTATATACACATATATATGTATAATTTATAAATTTTATGCAAGAGATGCTACCAATAGCAAACCTCTGGAGGCACAATATACATTTATAGGGGAAATTTCACTGTACTTCAAATTATCTTCCTTATAATTTTTAATATTTTCTGTTGACCTCTTCCTAAACTTTATTACAAGGTAAAAAAAAAAAAAAAAGCAATGATTAATGTGGCCGATATACTAGGGACAGGGGCAGAAACAGCTCTGCTCTCTTCTTAAAGTTCCCCTGTGCTCACATGTTAGTTCAGATTCAGGTTTCTCTGAGCTATGTTCAGGCCCTTGTCCATTTGTCTAGCGTTAATTTTGGTTCATATTAATATATAGATAATCAGTATAGCCTCTTAACCAGGGCTTGAAATTTACAATTGCATCCAGTGACACTCCAGCAGTAAATTAAGGGGCAGTGGCAAATGCATGTCCCTCTGCGCTGGGCCCACCCATGGGACTGTTCTCTCAAAGCTGACCTAACCTGTGGCTGGCCCATATGGACTAAGAGGATCCCACGTTTGCTTGTAGCATGGATATTAGTAAAGCTTAATTTCTTATTTTTCTAAATAAAAATAGTTTTTTTCCCCATGTTGCTTGCTTGCTCTGGAGACCACTGCCTGGACAGTGAGTAGAAGTCAAGCCTTCCCGCTTTCTGAAAGCCCTACTCCAGCCACAGGATTAGATTCTTCCATTGTTTCCTTCTCAAGGATAAAGTTCCTCATTTCTGGCGTTTAGGGGGCAAATAATGTTATTTAGACAGGGATACCTAGGGTGCAGTTTTTTTCAGGGGTGTGGGGATGTTATTTTTACTTCCCAAGTATTGAGGGGAGGGCATTCTAATCAGGCCGTGAGGGACTGGGGTGGCTCCAGGGATCTGGGAAGGGCAGTGGTGCTGTTCGGCTGCCTTCTCACGGACACGCCAGCCAGACCTGCGGCCCTGTGCTGGGTGCACGTACACTTACACCGCGGGGCAGGAGCGGGGTACACGCAAGGCAGGCATCTCCCTGCGCCAACACCAGCACCAAACCTTTCCTGCCAGCCAGTGGATGTAATGAAGCCCTCTGTGGTATGTATTCTCTATCTCTGCACACAAATATACAACATGCATTACCTCACTGTGTCTGCGGGTCAGAAATGAGGGTGCCATTTAGCCAGGTCCTCTGTTCAGGGTCCTGCACAGGCTGTAGGCATCCTGAGGCTCCATTGGGGTGGGTCTGATGTCAAGCTTGCTCATGTGGTTGGCACAATTCAATTCCTCGTGGGCTGTTGGACCGAGGGCCTCAGTTCTTCAGGAGCTGTTACAGCAGCAACAGAAAATGAACAAGCCTGTATCAAAGAGGAGAAAAAAGGTTAACAGCGCACTTCAATATAGGTAATTTGCTGAGTTTTAAAATAAGTATCTTTAAAATGCTAAATTAGATTTATAAAGTCATCATCTTAAGAAGAAAAGGCTACTTTCTTGGGTGTAAGTGGATACAGTGGCAGCCTGGCATTGCCCCCGAAAAACCACAGCTCAGTCTCCTCTGAAGTAGAAAGTACAGGTTCATTTCAGTGTTACTAAAACCACTGGAAAGACAAATTCCTTTTTTCTTCCTGAGACTCACAGGGAAAGCAAGATCAAGCAAGTCTTTAAGAGTGGGAAATTAAATAAACATGAAGTCTTGTGAACAATATATTTTTTTCATTCCCTTGCTTTGTTTTCTATTTCCAGTTATAGAATAAGGTCTTGATTTGGGGTTAGATGGTTTATGCTAGGTCATTTATAGTCTGTCCTCACAGTCTGTCAAAATTTGGTAATTTGATTTGCATTTAGAAGCTGAGAACTCAGTGCCACTGCTTGGCATCCTCTCCCTCACCTTCTAAAAATGTATCCATTCAAATAGGGGCCTCATCTGAGAGCCAAAAGGGCTACTATGCAACCTGCAAAAGGCAGTACGGGATATTTGCCCCTGGAGTTCTTAGAGCGTGCCTGCAAAACAAAATGTATAACTGATATGTACTCAATATAGTTTGATTGGGATCATAAACTTTTTATAGTAAAAGAATCAGAATTTGTGATGTAAAACATTAAAGCTAAGGACTGCACATATGGTTTGTTAAACAATATTACTTTAAATCCAAGCATTGAAGTTAAAACTTTGTTTTGTAATTCAGTAAGAAAGATGGTGAGGGCGAGTTAATTTTAGTTCACCCGAATAGCTTTTGCTTTCAGGAAATGGAGGTATAATAAAAGAATAAAAATTTCCTAAGTACATGCTGTGAGCCAGGTACTATCTTAAATGACCCAAATTCAGATGAAGGCCGCTGACTCTCACACAAGTGACTTCTCCAGATTCATAGAGCTAATAATTGGCAGAGCTGAAGTCTGAACTCCAGATCTTCGGACTCCAAGTTCAATGCTCTTTTTTGTTTAAGCTGTGCTTTTTTGGTGTGGCCTTGGAATCATAGCATTTTTCTTTCTTGGGACCAAGGTGGCTGTGTAGCTTGGGGAGTGAGTTCCCTAGGAAGAATGGCAAGCCCTGTCTTCCCAAATCATGAGCTTCCTATCTTAGTAGTTTGCGCCTGTCACAAAAGGAAAGTGGTGAACAGTAGGTAACCAAGAGACAGCTACACTGTTGTATATCAACTGGAAAGTCAACTTTTGTCCAGAAAATAGTGGATTTTTTCCTTTAATTTATATACTTTGAGAATAGGAGGGCATGAGGACAGGGGAGAGACTCTACAGGGACAGAGGGTTAATCAATAGGCTGTTCAGAAGGGTGTGGGGCAGCTCAGCAATCATACGCTTTAAGAGGGCCTCACTCCAGGGAGATTTCCTGTTACAGGGCATATGGAGGCCCATATCCTGGCCCAGGAGGAGGAGTATTAATTATATTCTAGGCACTCAAACCCCTAAATTCAGGTCTATATTTCTCTCCATAAAAACCTGTTTTTCATGCTTATGACTCCAACCGTGAAGTCTTCAGTGCTTAGCAAGTGATCTATTTCAAATTGAAATCGCCAAGATGTGAGCTGGCCGGCTAAATTTATAATTTAATCAAACCTGGAGGTGCCTCGGAAAACCATAGCCTGTAAGTGGAGACTGTAAGAATTTGGGGAGGTGCGTTTAGAGAAGCATGGAGTCCATCCAGGATTTAACAGAAGGCAATAGGAAGAGTCAAAAACCAAGAATCCGGGGGTGGTTCAGGATCAAGGAATTAGGAGCACCGCATAAATTGGAGGCCACGCTAAAATGCAGATTCCTTGGCCCTACTCCAGACTGAGAGTATCTGGGGTCGGGCTCCTCAGGTGACTCTTGATGCCACTAGTCTATGTACTGATATGTGGGAATCACTGGCTGCTGGTGGGTAAAGTTCAAGTTTACACAATAACAATAAAGGAAGACTTAAAAGATACGGCTGTGAGCCTCTTGCAGGAGAGATGACTTCAAAAGACTAGCTTTGGGAAGGACCACGGGTTCACACAGGATTTGGCAGCCTAAGAGGATGTGGGAGGCAGTTAATTCAGGAGGAGCAGGCAGAGTGGCAGGTTTAGGTGCGAAAACGGACCTGCACACGGAGGAGCGAGTTCACACTCAGTGTTAGAATTTCTTCGCACACACCTTCCTAACAGGTGCTCCTACAGCGGTGCGCCGAGGCTGGGCCGAAAGCGTGGCTCCGCCTAGCGGAGCACGTCAGGGCCATCACTTAGCAACGCCTGAGGCCGCCTACAGCATTCGCATTTCGGAGGGCGCCTCTTCACCATCTAAGCCACCACACGCCGCGTCCCGCCGAGCGCGCGACCCTCCCCTGGAACGGGACTGAGGTGCTAACTTGGGACAAGAACTGCCGCACCCCTCCACCTCAAACGTCGCCCTTCGGGAGATAGGCGGGGCGACGCCGCTGACGTCCGGGGCGGGGCGCCGGGGGGAAGTGACGTGTGGGCGGTGGTGCGGCCTCGGGACGACCGTCCGGACGCGGGCAGGCATGTCGGTTCCGACGCGGCTGGCGCCCTTCGTTCGCGGTGGAGGCCGCTTCTTCAGAGGCCTCCGCCCGCAGGAGGCTGGAGGCGGAGGAGTCCGTCAGTGAGTGTCGGCGGGGGTGGGGGCTTCGCTTGCTTCTAACAGAAAGCGCCAGTCTCCCGAACGTCCTCACCTTGACGCCGGGCGCCTGCGCGTATGCGGATCCTGCCCCTGCAGCGACCTCCATCCCGAGGCATGCTGGGACTTGTAGTCCGACCGCGCGTGGGGCGGTGCCTCACCCGCCTTCCCCACCGTTCCCCGACTCCCAGGTCTGGGAGAGCGGGGTACACAAGGGGTCGGGGGAGGCTGTTCGCCTGGCAGGTATTAAACAGTGTCGGGCCATCCCCACGCCAGGGGAGCCAGTAGGATGTGGACACACACCGGAGCTAATCTGGAAGCGAGAGCAGGAGTTGGGGAAGCGAGGGCGGTCCTGGCGGAGGAAACAGCCTGTACCGTGTGTTTTGAAGCATCAGGTGCGAGGCAGGGACCGACGGAGGTGAGGGCATAGGGAGGGAATGGTAGAGGGTCCTGATGCCTGGCTGAAGAATTTAAAAGGCGGTGGCGGTATTTGAAAGGTTTCAATCACAAACCGCTTGGCCAGATTTTAATTCTGAAAAATCACTCTGGTTTCAGGGTGAGTTAGTTCTCTAAGGCACGGGTGTGGAGACAGCCACTAGAGAGAGAGAGTGGCAGGGTGGGAAGGGAGAGAGCCAAAAGTGGATACTTGGGCAATATCAGAATTTTTCTTTCTTTTTTAAAAGACTTTTTTCTTTTTTTAAAGAGCAGTTTTATATTCATACTATAATTGAGCAGAAGGTGCAGAGATTTCCCGTATTGCCCTCTTGCTCCCACACGTGCATCACCTCTATTATCAACATCCCCATTAGAGTGGTACATAATTGTTAAAACAGATAAAGCTACGTACATTGACACATTACCACCCAAATTCATAGTATACATTAGGGCTCACTCTTGCAACATCAGAATTTAAGAGAGTGAGCAAAAGAGCCACCCAGTGAAGTATGTAGCCCAAGAAGCCAGCCAGAGAGCATGGTGCTGGGATGCCAAGGGAGGGCACACCTGCTGGAAACAAGTTGGTAGTGCAGGGAGCTTCAGTAAGAGCAGGGCTGAAAATAGTACACTGAGTTTTTTCTAGGTGGTGTTCCAGGCCCCTTACACCATCATCTACACTTTACCAGGAGGTAGTGCAGGGTAGTGCAGACTGCAGGGACTGCACTTTGGCTGTATGATCTTGGAAAAGTTTCTTGATCTCCTCATGCCTCAGTTTTCTCACCTGTATAATGGGGGGTGATGTTGACTTCTAGGGATTAAATGAATTACAGTTTTCTAAAGCATTTTAGGATAGTTGCTTATGCCTAGTAAGGACCCTACAAGTATTCTTTAACTTGTTGTTAGGGAACTGAGATTCAGGGAAATTAAAGGAGTGACTTGCCTAAAGTCACATGTCTATTAAGAATAAGGAGCTGGGACAGGTATGAGGTGGAAAGAAGGAAAAGGCTTTTGTGACCTGAGCAAAGACAGTGATAGCCACCAGCAATAGTCCTTGACCCTGTGTGGGAAGTCTGGGGCGTGCGCCTCTTTGCTGAAGTCTTGGTACTGCCATAGCACACACTGATTTCACAGCGTGAGTCATAAGTATTTATGAGTATCTTCTAGAGTCCAGGATACTTTCTAGGTGCTGGGGTTAGAGCAGAATACAAGAAAGAATGGAGCTTCATTCTGGAGAGAGGACACAAATAGAAAAGAAAGAACATATTTAGGTACTGTTCAGTGGCATGAAGAAAAGAAAACAGGATTAATCTAGAGTGCTGGTGTGGGCATGGGGTGGGATGGGTTATGTATGTAGGATGATGTAGGAATGCACACTGGAGAGTTTGATTTGAACTAGGACCTGAGTGGTGAGAAGGCAGCCATGCAGAGATTCCAGAAAGAGCCTCTCAGACAAAGGAGACAGCAAATGTAGAGGCTCTGTGTGTTGCTGATGGAAGAGGCTGGAGCGGGGTGAGCCGAGGGGAGAGGGGTAGAGGTGGGTCAGAGAGACGGGTGGAGGGAGAGTAGGGAGGGCCTTGCAGGTGACAAAAGGTAAACGGGATGGGAAGCCATGGGAAGCTTGTAAGTTTCAAAATAATATGACCCTGTTTATGCTTTAAAAACAACTTTCACAGAGAGTTATGGTGCATTTTTGTGTTTAAACTTGACATTTAAAAATCCTGGTTTGGAACAGCCATTTCTTTGGATATTGTTTCTTCTTCATTCTGTTTTCTCCATATGGGACACCAGTTAGGCATATGGAAAACCAGTTAGGTTTTGTCATCCACCTAAGATCGTTCATATGCCTTACCTGTGTCTAATCCAGGCTTTAATCCTTTTATTTTAAATGATTACAATTTTTTATATCTAGAAATTCTGTTCGTATTTTATCAAACCTGATTGCTTTATAGTTTGTTTCTTGCTCTTAATTGCACATTTATTTAAAAATTACTTTGTTTTCTGTAGTATAAATTGTAATTATCCATTTTTTTAAGTCTTGTGGTTTCTTTTGCAGATCTTCATTCATAGTCTTATTTTCTTGTAATTTTTGACTGAGCTTCTCATTTTTACTGAAGCTTGATCTGTCAGAATTCTTTTAGGTTTTGCTTCTCAAGGGTGGTCTCAATCCAAGATCACTTTAAATTCTTGTCTTGGGGGTGTTTTGGACCTGCCACACAGGTTCAACCCAGGCATTGTGTGAATTTGGGTGCAAACCCACCCGAGGACTGGCTGCTGGTAACAGTGCTGTTCCTCTGTCCAGAGCAGGTTGCTTCTCATTCACTCTTACGTTGTGGGCTGCACCTGTATCCAGAGGTCTAGTGATTAGACTCCCCACCTTGCCCGGGCCCCAGCTGCTTCTCTTGTCCCCTTAGCCCCATGTAGCTGTCCAGTTAGAGGTTCAAGGACTTTGGGGAATAGAAGCAGCCCTCAGGGTGAACGCCAGCTTCGGCGCTTGCATCATTTCCAGGCCTTGTTTTTACTTAGATTTTACCCTTGGTAGAGTCCTTCCTTTTGTGTCTGGTCAGTAATATATTAAGCTTTAAAAAAAATTTTCATCTAGCCTCCTAGTTATTTCAGTTTGGAGGGTTGTTCAGCATAGCCCTTATGGATTATATCTCACAACTTGTCAACAGTGTCTAAATGAAAACAAAAATCAGAAATAGTTGTTCAGATTTACTGTTTAAAGCTCTTTGCTTTGTTCACAATTATTAACTTATTAAAAAGGATTTGCTGAGTTCTCTTTCCTATAGAGTGATCTTTTAATAAAGAGTGTAATAGAGCAGAGGACATAATTTGCCTTTGAAATTGATGGCTTAATAGGACAAAATTAATTTGCTTATTTGTTTTTCTCTATAAACAAGTGACCTAGTACAGGCCTTCACAGCCTCTACTAAAACTCTTGGGGCCAGTACCCCAGTATCAGCACATTCATATTTCTCGTACAAGATACATGAATAGTCACTAAAGGAAGATCACAATTAGCTGCTCGTCAGTTCAGGCTAGTTTTTGCTGCTACACAAATTTAAAGTAAGCTCGTGACGAATGAGTATTTTGAGAGACTGTGGAGCTCCGTCATTCTGTATGTGGTGGAGACGAGAAACGTTAGGCTGTTTCTGGGTGTAGCTCCGAGTGTGGGATGCCGTAGCGTGCCCCTGCGGAGATGCGGCGCCGCTCACCGTCCTCCTTCCGTCCCGCAGCGCTGGCGGCGGCGCGCACATCCAGCCCCGGTACCGGCAGTTCCCCCAGCTCACCAGGTCCCAGGTGCTCCAGGCCGAGTTCTTCAGCGGGACCATGTGGTTCTGGATTCTCTGGCGATTTTGGCACGACTCAGACGCTGTGCTGGCAAGTGCAGGGGGACGTTTTTCTCTTTCTTGTGGGTGGGGGGAGGGAAGAAATATTAATCGTTTACCTTTATTTTTTTTTTTTCTGTTTGTAGACTATTTTTCTATCTGGATACAGTAGTCCCCCCTTACCTGTGGTTTCAGTGACCTGGGTCAACCTTGGTCTGAAAATATTAAATGGAAAATTCCAGAAATAAGCGATTCATAAGTTTTAAATTGTGCGCCATTCTGAATAGTGTGGTGTAATCTCATGCTGTCTTGCTTTTCCCCACCCGGGGCAAGAACCATCCCTTTGTCCAGTGTCTCCACGCCCATCAGTCACTAAGTAGCCATCTCAGTTACTAGATCAACTGTCATGGTATTTGTGTTCAGGTCACCTTTATTTTACTTCGTAATGGCCCCAAAGCAAATTCGGCAGTTCAGACGTGTCAAAGAGAAGCTGTGAACTGCTTCCTTTAAGTGAAAAGGTATGTATATATAGGAAAAATACATAGCATTTGTAGGATTCAGTACAGTCTGCAGTTTCAGGCATCCCTTGGGGGTCCTGGTACATAATCCCCATGGATAAGGGAGGACTACTGTGTATCCTGTCACCATGGTGTCCTCTGTACATGCAGGAATCCTGTTACTTAATAAAACATTTCACACCTTTCGTATTCAAGCTTGCACATGTAGGTAGTTCATGTCTTATGGTTTGTTAGTTTGCCATATTCGTAGGGAGACTAGAAATTAATTCTTGTACCCTCTAAACTAGGTGTTCATGGGTGGGTTAAGTTTCACGCTTAAATCCTTTAAATGATGAATGCTATCTATTCTGTGCAGAGGCCCAGGGCAGCCAGGTAGGGTGGGGTAGGTGTGGGCTAATTTGTTTTGAGGAGGGAAGTTAGTTCTTAGTGACTTTCTAACACATCCTTAGCCTCACCTGAGCTTTTATTGCATTTGCACAGACCCTGTTCTCTAGGAAATGACACCTTTAAGCCACTGAAATCTGTGCCTGTTGATTCAGAATACTTTAAATTTTAGTAAATTCGGTTTTATTTTCAGGGTAGAAAAGAATGTTAAATTTAAACAGTGTACAAGTTTTAGAAGCATCGAGTTGATTAATACCCCATTTCTCTTAGAACTTCTCTGTGCCCTTGTTGCCCAAAAAGATCTGCCTCATCTACGGCCATGCCACCCTGAACAAGCCCGATCCCGTCTGATCTCGGAAGCTAAGCAGGGTTGGGCCTGGTTAGTACTTGGTTGGGAGACCACCTAGGAAGACCAGGTGCTGTAGCTGTAAAAAACAAAAAAATAAGGGATCGTAAGATGACAAGGTCCTTGCAATCTGTGAGGTCAACCAAGGGTTGCCTCACCTAGAAAAAAACAAAACAAAACAAAACAAAAACAAAAAGCTGCCTAGTGTCTGTGAACTGGCAGCATGTAGACACCCAACACACTGTGGGTGGCTGTTGGGTGGCTGTTTGGCATGAGATGGTGGTACAGCCAGATGTGGCTTAGATCGGGGTGGAAGGTGAACGAGTCCACCTGAGGCTCCTCAGGCTCCCAGCTGGAACAACAGGGCGGTTTGAGATGTCCATCAGGTTTTGCCGTCGCTTTAGACGTCGTTGAGACATGGGGAAGCTCAGAGATCTCTGGCCTCCATCCCCCAACCCTCCATCAATCACAAACACGTTTGAGTGCTGGCTCAGGCTGGTGGCTTCCAAAGGGCAGGCTTTTAAAATTCGAGCCACAGCTTCCATTGAACAGACTGAAGAGCAGTTGGACCATCAAGTAGTTAGAGAATTTGTTCCTATGGTATGTCAAGGGCTGTGTATATAACAGCCTTACAACGTTTTTCTTCTCAAAAAATTTTTAAATGTAATTGTGTGGAGTATAAGTTTTTTATTTATTTTTTTAAATGATGTCACCAGGGTCACTTTCCATATCCAGATCCTTCTCAGTGGACGGATGAAGAATTAGGTATCCTTCCTGATGACGAAGACTGAAAGTGTAGACTCAACTCTACAAGTGAGTATGCCCCAAATCTCTCTTTTTTTAATGTTATATTTACCTTTGGACATGTTTTGGTTTTGTATCTGTGATGGTTTCAAAGAAAATGCATTTTCTAACAGCATGAAGAATAATTAACTATCATTTGTATAATTTTTGTCTTTTATATTTTCACATTTGTCCCCCCCCCCCCCAATTTGGTCTCATCTTCCTTTTCAACTGTATGATTTTAAAAATTCTTTTTTCCTAAGTTTTGTTAAAATTTAGGAACCCATTTATCCATCAAAGACAATTTTTAAGTTCCAGCTCTCTACAGATTACAGGGGTTGACAAGACAGAGGCTTACAGTATATGTTTGTAGTTGCAAAAATACTAGTGTTCTGCCCTTAGCATTTACATGGAAATGCATCCAAGAATATCACGATATGGAATTGCATGGTTTTTAACTCTTTAAATGGTAAAAGGTTTTGACCCTTTCGTTTTCCAGATCAGGAAGTCAGTTTTACTTCTTTCAGAAGAAAGGTGCTAGGAGGAGCTTCTTTCCCCCTAGTGGTTAAGACATTCTCATTAACATTTTAAATTAATCAGTACACAGTTATAATTGCCATCATTCAAAATGCCTTGGAAATTGTTTTAAAGGATGGGAAATGATAATTGTTTCCATTAAATCATATTATTAGTGTTGCCTTTATAATTTTAGTTAGAAGTAGCTTATCAACATGAAAATTACAGCAGTTTTTGGTTATGTAGGGGGAGATGGGGAAAAAATGTCACGAAAGGGCAGGCCGTTAAGCTTGACAGCTCGTCACGTGTCTGACTCTGTTAAGGACAGAGGTCCCAGTCCTTAACGGCCTCCTGCTCCGCCTGTGTGAACATGTCTGTCAGCGCTGACCTCTTCTGTTTCCTTAGATTCCCCACTATTCCCACACATAATTATAAACTTTTTAATAACCAGACTGTAAACTCAGAGGGCAAGGTGATTGTGCTTCCTTCCTCACAAGGCTACTCACGATTGGTGCTCAGTGAATGCTTGAATAATTGAGAGAATAGAATTATGAATTTGAGTTATTGAAAATAAAAGTACTTAAAGCTTTCCACTTTTGTTTTCCTGCAGGAGCCAGGTGAAAATTTCAAGAAATTATGGACCTCGTATTGTATATTAAAGTTGTAAATTAAATGTTTTGGTCAAGAATGAGGAACCGAGTTCTGGATGTCTCTAATTATGACAAATACCCTTCACAGATTGTTTTCTGCACTCTCAGCTGCTGTGCCAAGTGGTTACAGGCCCTTCAATGGATCGATCCCTTTGGCTAACCTCTGGCACAGGTAGCGGTTAGTTCCATTTATCAGTGAGGACATCAAAGCTAAAGGGGAGGAAGTAACTTTCTTAGGGTCACACACTGATGAGTGGTGACATTAGGTCTGACCCCACACGTAACTAGTCACACTGCCTGCCTCCTTAGCTAATAATGTCTTAGACGTATATGGACAGTAAATGTGAAAACTCTTACCATTTCTCTACTGATGGTATAGTCTTGCCCTGAATATACAGAGGTTAGAGGTCAGGGCTGTCCATTTTTTTGTGCTTCATATCTCTTGTGGGCTGGGCACTGTACTGAGTGGCCATTTGTGGAACTCATCAAGACATTTCTAACTAGGAATTCTTAGGGATGGAGGAATGGGAGACAAGGGTGAAATAGGACGTTTTCTAAAATTTATTTCAAACTACTTTCCAACTGTAGCATTACAGTTCTAAGTAGGAGGGACAGAATTTTTCTCTATTTACAGATAAAAACCTGTGGTATAGAGTGGCTTAATGACTTGCCTAGAAGCATAACTTCGTATTTTTAATTTAGGTTTTTAGCCACCTAGGCATTGGGAATACAGTGCTAAACAAGACGAGAAAAGTCTGTTCGTAGAGAACTTAGATTTCAGGAAGAGACAACAACAATAGGTTTACTAAGTGCTATGAAGAAACTAACACTGGGTGAGTGATGTGCTTGAGGCGAGTGGTTTTGGGGTTGACAGGGAAGGCATTTGAGCTGAAACCTGAACAAAGAGGAAGAACCAGTGTGAGGGTCTTTTGGAAGAGTGCTTTAAGGACAAGGGACAGCAGAACCAAAGTCTAGGGTGGGCCCAGTCACTGTTCAAGGAACAGGAAGTCCAGTGAGATTCCAGGAGGTGAGGGGAGGTTGGTTCAATTATCACAGCTTCTGCTAAAATTTTGGAAAAGCTAGTGTGGTGGTGTTCTTTATAATAGAATTTTATCACAATAATTAGAGCATTCACAATTCTGGGCTAAATTTTAAGGAAAACCTCTTATAGGATAATACATTCTTTAAGGCTACAATTCTGTTGTAGTCATGTGTGAAGGTTATTTAGAAAATGAGTTTCTAAAACACTGCAGAATTATATTTTCCAGGTGAGAAAACTGCAGTTCAGAAAAAAATACTTAGGTCTGGACAGCATGTTATGATTAGTTGGAGGGGCATGAAGACCAGAAACCAGATTCCTCAAACAGGTGCCATCTGGGAGACGCTTCTGACCTTCATGTTCTTAAAAGAGGTTTCCAGGTGAAGTTTTAAGAAGTGCCTACCTCTCCTCTGGGAACTTTGCGCAGTAATAATTAGACATAGTTTGAGGATACTCTAGGTGTCTTTCAAACTTCAGGTGTTGACATCAGATGCACAAAATCAACTCACTGGGGTAGCCAGCATTAAAAAAAAAATGAAGTAAAAATGGGTGCATAGTTTCAAATATATATATTAGAGCACATTCTGTGTTCCTATGCAAAATGTATTACTGCAAGTTGCGTCGGGAAAGTTCGAAAGATACAATAGTAAGGGGAACTTCTCCAGACAGACTCCTTAAATGATGCAGTTATAGCCTGTACTTCAACTGAGCCCCTGGCGGGCAGCAGTCAGGTGTCGGCATCATAAAATCCTTGAGGGTCGTCACCAACACCACACAAAAGAATGTCACTGCTGTAACAGTGAGGCAGGTACGAGGCAGGAGGCATTCATTTGGACGACTTACTTTAAGACTTTCTCTCTTAAAAGTAACTTCCACCCACCAAGCATTAAAGGACATTCTGTATGAAACACTGCATTTCTCAGTTCTTCACTGCCCGGAAGACCTGTCAGAACCCTGGCTACTTCAATTATTGAATGTGAGAGTGCTAGAAAAATAATCTTGATAAGACTTCTCCATGCAGTCAATCTTTATTATAGCAGTATTCGCATATTCACATCAAGTACATAGAACTTTTTTGCCTTTTATATAATACAGAGTTTTTAAATAACTTTACACAGAAATAAATTTCTTCAATCTGAATTTCAGCTTTATTTAATTCTTCATGCTTTCTATCCAAACTGAACAATATTTTCCATTGTACAAATTTACATGAGAAAAATTCCAAAGTACAAATGAAGGGACCTGAGCAGGAAAGAGAACCGAAGTATCAAGAAGTGGGTCTGGGGAAGAATTGGGAGAAAAAAAAAAAAGATTCAAGCAAACACTGAGGATTAAGGGACAAGAGGGAGACATCATTTGACCGAAAATAAATGTCTTTTTTTATGAATTGAAAAATAAGCTTTAAAAATAGTTACTCCATAGTAATTTTTGCAAAGCAGTTATAGAGAGGTCTGTGGACAATTAAAAAGTCCCCATCTTTTCACTGGGCACACCCAACTCCATGAGAACCTTTTCAATGCTTGAGTGGAACTGAAGTGAACTAGAACCTTTGGCAACAAGAGAGGAGAGAATGTGTGTGTGAGTTGCCATTAAGGTTGGGAGTGGTAAACCGGGAGCAATTAATTCATCTCAGTTAAAACATGAAGGACTTCCCCTTTCCTCTCCCTTACAGAAGAACTGTCCTCAAACCAAGGAGTATATGAAAAGGGGGACGATTTCCTTTTTCGTGGTCCAAACCAAAGAGCAATCATAACCACTGAATAGAATTCAAAGGAACATATGTCAATGGATGGTCATTCAATCCCCTGACCAGTTCTGAGCTATTTTAGGAGAAGCAGCAATTGTTGAGTGACGAAAGGGTCAGAGTGTACAACCAACAAATGAGATCACCACAAAGATATATCGCTGATAGTCCTTCAGATCAGGCGACATCATGAAGGCCGAACAGACTATTAAGTGTAGCATCGACAAGGGGAACACACAGGGGACCCGATGAATGCTTTTTCAAACGAGGGAGGGAAAAGGGTACAGCATACATACACCCCTGTATGTAAACTAATAAAACATGAAGATAAATAAGACATAAAGGTTAGCCACTTATGTTGGTAATTAATGTGAGTAAAAAGGCATTATGTTTATATAGCTGGTTTTAATCAGCTATAGAACATACACAAATATATAAGGAATGATTTTTAAAAAAACTGTTCACAGCTTAGTAAAAAGCACACTTATTGCACTCTTACATTTTATTTCAGATAATTATGGTTTATTTCCCACCCTCACGTCCATTTTTCCCTACCCTCAGACTTACTCCCATGCCCTCCCCCATCCTATTTGGTCCATTTTCTCTATATTTGTGCCTAGTCTATGAGCTTCGTTGCTTATGCTAGTCTGAAGTTTCCTCCTATGTAACTCACACTCCACCGAAACACACATGGGGTAAAAAAGTTTCACATACAAATGCGACACAATAATTTTCAAAAGAAAACCAGTACTAAGCAACCTACTCATAATCCCCACTTCCACCCCTGTCAACGGAACCCTTCCTCCGCCACGTCTCCTAAATGGACCTCACACCCGATCCCCTACAGACAAACTGATGAGAACCAGCCGCTCAGGGGTGCTGGACGGCGTGCTCAGCCTGCGGGAGAGGCAGACAAACTGCACACATCTTTTTTTTTTTGTTTTTTTTTTTGTTTTTGATACTAACACGAATAAACACAATTCAGTTCTTTGTTTTCAAAGATTACTTCAATCTATAGAATTCTTTAAAAAATGCATCACAAAAGAACGATACACTGCTGTGTCCTCATGCACAACTGGTTATAACATTGTAATTAGTCAAAACAGCTAAATAAAATTAAACATTTTAATGAAACTGATTTAGTAATTAAAATGAAACAGTTGAAGTTGTGGTGCTGAAATAAAATATCTACTTAAACATTTTTTTGAGGTGGGGACTAACTGTCTATGCATTTTAAATAAATTACATATTTTAAGATTTTAGGGCTAAGTTTCTGTCCTCTTCTACCTTAAAAATACCTGAAACTGTTAATTACCCTTTCTATACTGACAACATTTAGGACTGAATTTCAATTTAAATGTCTTTGCCCAAACAGAGGTAAAAATAAGTTATCTGAAAACAACAACAAAAAGCTTACTGTCTGGTGTACTGATATAACAAAAATCTTACCAGTATTTTCAATTTTACCCGAGCTAGCAACATGGAACACGCACACACTGGCCACTTTGCTCTCGGCTGGCCAGCAATCAGGCAGAGATGCTACGTACTCCTCGGGCGCTCAGCGCCCTGTGGCATTAGTGGTACACTTTAGCAAAACGTCTGGAGAACGTGCTCAGGGTGGTGTATTGCCTTTCTTGGGGGTGGTGAGAATGAAACAAGACACAAGAAGCATACCATGCACGCAGTGTGTCCAGTTCACACCCACTGGCCAGGGCATTAAATACTCTGATGTCCCCCAACAAAGGAGGACCCCCCCACAGACCCCACCTGCCTCGACACCACCCCAAACAGCATTAGCAGCACAGTCCCACTTAATCTGCCAACCAGTCCTGGGAGGCAAGTTTACATTTCAAACTCTGAAAAATCAGTGTCTAGGTAGGCAGCAGTTCTCTGGAAACTGACAAAATCAAATTCTGCCTTTTATTTTAATTTCCTTCCCCCGTCTCACTTACACACACGATTGCTGCCCAGCATACAGTACTTCAATCCTAAACTACAGCAATTTCTTAAAATGTCTGTCAAACATTTCTGTTATATAAAAGTTCCATGCTTTGAAGAACCTATGGGAGTAGAAAAAGTTTCTCTAGAAATGTCACTGAACTATAATTTCAACCTATTTGCTCTATGTGATAAATATATCTGGCTATACTAGGGATTATGTGCTTTAAAAAAATAATTTTGTTCACTGAAAATTTACCTGTGTTTTTTCATTTTTTTAAAATGTGATTTTGGCTATAAACTCTTTAGTGCATTTATCTTTGCAGTCTAAATTGCACTCTAAAAAATATTAACACAGCTGAGTCAGACCAGAGTGGCTGCTCTCTTCACAAATCACTGATTTTTGCTAAAATTTTAGCTTTTTTATTGCATCATGAAGGCACAGTAAGATCATTTGGCAAATTGTCAAGGTATTTTTCTAGAGCCTCACCTACACCATTTCAGTGTATGACCTATAAGCAATTTCCTGCTCATACGCACAGTAAACCTTCCATGTCTGGCTATTTTTTTTTTTTTTTTAAATACCCTAATGGTTGGAATCTGCTAGTCTCAAGGTGCTGATATTCTAGCACTAACAATGCCAACCTGAACAAAGAAGAGAATCTTGCAAAATGGGTTATCATTCCCTACCCTCTTAGCTGGGCAGTCTCTCTATAGGAATATCTGTGCATGTGACAAAGCTGTGGCTAACTCATTATGAAGATGTACTGTCTTGCCAAACCCACTGAAAATTAAAATTATATCATTGTTAGTGAAGTGATACCATAACTATTTAATTTCATGCAACTGACTTAAGGTTAAGATTCTGAAATATACCCCTAAACAGATTCTGGCACCACTTGCAACAACATTCAGATATGCTCTATTTTTCAGTTTTACTGTTTAAATGTATAATGCCCTTTGGGACAAAATGAGAACGCTCATATACAAGTACACATAAAAGTTAAAAATCCTAAATCATTTCCATGTTCTAGAGCTCCTGACTTTTCATATTTTAAAATAAGTAACTATTCATTACCTCATTCTGAGGAGGTAGTTTTTTGAAGAGGTCACCTGAACTCTGCAATATGTTTCAAACTAAAGCTAGACGAAGCTAGATGAGGTCTGCACGAGGCTGAAGGGTGAAATGTACAGGAGGGGCAGCTGGGAGCTGAAGAGGGCTGCGTGCAGCAGTTCCATCGGCGCCTGACGAATGACAGCGCGGTGTGATGAAGGGGCTGTGTGACTGCACCCAGTGAGAATCTAGGAAATATTTAGTTCCAGGTTGACAGTGTTGAAGTCTTGAACTGTTTCTTTAGAACTACCTAATGCTCCTTCTTCTCCGACACCAACAGGAATGTAACACATATACTTTATATGGGATTTTATCTTCTAGGATGCCCCAGGATGTCCTACCAGTTCTCACATATAATCAGGGACTGGATGTTCAGGAACCAGAATTGGACAGCTAGACAGAATCTTCTTTTAAGGTGCACATAATTGCGAATAATCACACTGGATTTTCTGCTCACAAAATCTCTTTTATAAACTACTTTTTGGTCAATATTATTTCAGTGGCAAAAGTCTAGACCCCGACTGGAGTTTAATGATTAAAAGTCCATCAGGAATACTACACTTTTAAAACAATCTTTTAAGGTTGCTCTCAAATTTTTCAGAAGTCTTCACCTCTTCTTACCCCAAATAAAATACACTACAGAAGGCACTGCAGCCACTTTACGGAAAAGACAGCCTTACAAGACAATCAGTGAAGCAGCCATATACTATCTACACAAATTTACTCATAAAGTGCTTTGCACAAACAAGGAGTTCTTCCTTGTATCCCTTAGGAGCTCAACACGTCTATCTGTAGTTAAGCATCAAAAAATAAAGCAAGTGAAACTCAGAGGACACCCTTTCTTCATGTCAACTGTAAACTAGAGGAAAAACTATTTGATGGAAAAAGGAAGAAAAGGGAAAACTTTCAAATCTTAATTTTATTTTTTAAGGGCTTTATGAATATCTTTCAAGAACACCCTGAGCCTGGGCACAGCTTCATTTGAGATCAAGTCTGTTCCCCTTTTCAAATGAGATAGCGACCTATTTGAAAAAGGAAGAAAAAAGTGTATCACCTTGCATATTGCTTGGAAACTCCAGTGCTAAGCTTCGTCCATAGCTAGTTCCTGTGCTGGCTCCTGCCGTCCTCCGGAAGGAGTCTTGCACCTGAGCCTCCAGCAGGCTCTACCTGCTCAGCAGGACGCGCCTATTGTTTGAGCTCAGCTCTCTGCAATCTTAGTAAGGGAACACAAGCATGGTTAAAAGTATCTATGGGGACATATTTTTAAAAGAAAAATAAACAAGGCTTTTAAAAGATAGGCAGCATTATGATGCACAAGAGATGCTCTTCAAATCAGCACAAACCATTTCCATCTTTGCAATTTCTGAAATGCAAAGACACTGCTCTGCTCATGTAAGATTTAAGAACACACTGTTTTTCAAATTCACTACAAACTTCAGTATATTTTCCATTTTACTGGGACCTTTTACAAGTTCATGGAATTTTCAGTAGGCCTTCCTCTGAATACAGGTATTTTAGTAAAAATCATCTAATGGCAGTGAATTTCAGTAGGCTGAAAGATGGCAACTGGGATTACAATTTGAAAATTTTCAATAACATTTTCTAATTCCCTGGTTTATTTTATAGGTCCTGTCTAATTTCTTTCAGATCCTTGGTCACATAGCTTGGTTGAGATAAGTACATTTGATTAGATTTATATTCCTAAATCCTGATAAGAAATTCTAAATTCGTGATAAGGGAGGTATCTTCCATTAATACGTCCAGAGTCACTATCTTTGCTGCTACTGTGACTTACATGACCCTTTAGTAAGGGCCAAAGAAAGCTATGACTACGTTATATTTTCCATTTACACAAAGACAGAGGATCTTAACACCACAGCAGCTCCTTCCATAAAAATGACTGACATCAGGCTTCACACATCCTCCCTTGGTCCCAACACAACTAACAATGGTCTATGCTCTCTCTGCCTGGGGAATCCAGCTGCCAAACTACCCAACCTTTTGAAGACCAGGCTTGGGAAAAAAGGAAGAAGGAGAATGAATGAAGACACCACCATTTTTATTTTAGGTTTCATATTCTAGATAAAAGACTAGAAAGAGGATGAAGGATGTAGTGTAGGAGTAAGGTGGAAGAAACAATGAGATATTAGCAAAGATGTTAGTGTGGATCCAGCAAGTACCATTAATTTAAAAATTATAAATATTTGTCATTATGCTAAGACTCCCCATATTTAGGTAGAGAAAAGGATAAGATTTTTCTTTAAAAGTTGTTTATATAACAAAAATACAATTTTCCAGGATATATAATTCTGGTGGGAAGTATTATTTTATTCCAATTCAATTAGATCTGAAAATCATTTTCTTTTTAATAAAAATATAATAAACTCAGAAATTAAAACTTGTACCTTACATTTAAATTACATAAACGTCTCACATTCAAAACTGTTATTGAGCAGTTTTGTAGGTTTTTAATTAGATACTGCTAGGGCATTTTTGTGCCCTGCACAAAGTAGCCACACAAGTACTTGGTGACTGGAAGAGCTTAAGAGGAAGATTTTCCTGAGAACCTGCTTTATTGTGGAGGGAAAAACAATCCCCAAACACTTTTCTTCATTGCTGGACCCAGTGAGAAAAGAAGGCAATGTGTGCCAGCACTTTCCAGCCTGCGTGGTTAGGCAGACACCCTCAGTGAGCAAAGGGACAAAAGGCCAGAAACCCGGTAGGTCAGGAAAAAGATGCAGCATTCCCGTTTCCTCTGCACCAAATGTGGCTCCTGCTCCCCTCTCATCTTCCATTAAAATAAAATAGCTTCATTGTGATAAAAATTTGTCAAGGACTGAACATGCTCCACAGATAGGGCATGCTGCATTTTTGTTCCATCCCTCAGAAATTAACCAGTGGTGGCTAGGGGAAAGAGCTCCACAACGAAATCCCAGAACAGGCAAGAGAATGATGCTCGGTGAATGCAACCGCCCCATTAGATGATCAGCCACGTATCGATCTGGTGGTTAGAAGGGCAAAGTTGACCGGCAGACCTTCCATAGCAAATCTCCCAAGCTGTAGCAGTGGTTTCTTTCCATCATGCCTGACCATCAAAAGGTCAGAACTCAGGGTCTCTCCTCTTTCTTCTTGGGAGTGGGTAGACTTGTATGCATGTGGTGCTTGTGTTGAAGAAGAAACACTGGCAGCAGAGAATTCTGGTTCCTAAAACATTCTTCCCTCTTTACTTGGATGGGAAATTCCATTCTGTTCCACACCAGCTTATGCATTGGAAATTTGTATCTTTAAAAAAAGATTTGAGGAACAGAACTGTGTTTTGATGTTAACAAACTGTATGAACACAAGACTTAAGAAATAAGAGTAGATGCTGCCATGATGATGTGGCTACTTGAAGGCTGCAAATTCTCCTGTAGAGGGAGGACAAGAGCTAATTTTAAAAAAAGTTATCTCATATAATCTAGAGACACAGAAAAGCCTCACTGAAACCTCCCTGAAAGGTGACTAGCTATATATATCACAAATCTAACATCATCATCACTAATTTAAAAAGCAAAAATGGCTGGAACCCATGAAAGAAGGTAACTTACACAGTACGTAAACTATGGTTCAGTTACATCAATTAACTATCAAATATGCAGATAATTTTCTAGATGGGTTTTACATGCTGTGGTTCTAATCAAGCTGAAAACAGTTCAAAAGAACAAAATACTCAGAAGCTGTTTGTAAAATAGTAAGACTGATTTGTAGAATACTCCCCCCCGCCCCGCCCCAAATTATCAACTAATTTTCATTATCACAATGCCACTATTTGAAAGGAGGAAGCAGGAATTATCCTCATTTTGCAAAAGATAAAATTAAGAGGTCAAATGATTTGCCTACATTACACATTTGACTGAAAGCAAATCCAGACGCTCTATCTTTTAGTTCATTTCACCTTTTAAGCTACCAAAAAATTACATATAGGCACATGTTACCGAACGTTATTCTCAGCATAAGGAATTCTTTAAACCACAAAATTCATTAGAGGGATGATACTCCTTTAGCTTACTGAATTTGGGAGCTTCATGCTTTTCACCTACCATTTTGTCCAGTTTCTACTTGTAATTAGAGGTCGGTTCCTCTTATTGTATGCACTATAGTTATTTTCTGGGGGTTGGCTAATAATTGACAACTATCAGAATTTAGTTAAACTCAACATCACTTTTTCAGTAACAGCAGCTTCAGATGAGGATCCAAGAAGCCACTTACTCTATTTAAACTGGAAATAACCTATCTATTTTCTGATTGCTATTAGATTCTGTTTACTAGAGAATACTGGCATGTCCCAGCTAACAACAGATTGCTAATGACTGGCTGATTTGAACCCTCAGATTGAATGCTGATAATATTAGCAACTACTTGAATGCCTGTTATATAGCAGGTGCCTCACCGAATACTTTATACACATTTGCATCTGATTCTCCTAACTATGAGGCAGGTACTATTCTTTTTATTTTATAAAGGAGCAAGCTGGGGTTTAGAGTGAGTGGTTAAGTAACTTGCCCAAGATCTCACAGCTAGAAAAATGGCAGAGTTGGAATGCAGAACCAGGTGCTGACTCCAAAGTCCAGGGTCTTCACAGTTAACAAGCCCCTAAACAATTTTCAATAAGTAATAATTTATTTTTCTATTCCAAACACAACTACTAATTGGGCTGCAAACAGTGATACCATCTCTTTCCATTTAAGAATTCCTTTTAGCAAGCAATTAACCAAGATACTGTGAGTCAAATGATCAAGGAAGGATAAAAGAATTATCACCTCATATTTAAAGTTAAAAGTAGCAGGGAGCTTGGCACTGATTTAAAAAATGGCCAAATTACTAAGACCTTGGTGAGTATTAACAGAGACTCTAGAAATATATAAACATTCTCATTACCTTTGTTTATGGTTTGAGTATTATGGTTTTAAGGTTGCTATTTTTTCCTAGTATTTTAATACATTTCTTTAGAGCAATTTCTAGCATTCTTATGAGAAGTCACTGTATCTAGCAGAATCTAAATCTCGTTAAAGGAACCCAATGTGAAAACAGGATTTACGTAACAGAAATCTTTATAAAAAAAATGGCCAGAATTAATCTAGTGGGAAAATATCAGAAAATGATAAACTCTAAGCCAAATCTTACCGACCATATTAAAAAATAACTTTAAAAAATCTTCAGTATTTCTTATTATTACAATTAGATACTCTATTTTGTTGAACAGTGTTCTACTCTACAAAGTTGAATATTAAACTTAAAAATAAAACATACCAAACAAACCCCCCAAACACAAAAAAGTCCAAACCAAATACCAATAAAGCAAACACTAAACATCAGCCTACCAGTCTACTGCTTCTAACAGAATGTGGTTCTTTTTATAATTAGACTTCGGGTTGAGGAAAAAAAACGACAAAAAGAACTGAGAGTTTGGGGATCAATAAGCTCTTTCTCCCTCTGCTCCTGAAACCACGCAGAAGCTTAGGAGAAAGATGGGAGTAGGATGGTGAGTCTGCTGTGGGGGACGCTCTTCTTGCTCACGCCTCCTCGCCTACCTGGAAATCTCTATTATCCCACCTCCCACCCTGTTTCATTTGAGAGAAGAGTCAGCTCTGCTTGTGTGAAGTTATTTAATGTGAAATACCCAAACATTCTATAATTTAAAAAAACAATCTCAGTATATTAATTTATTAACTAAGAAATCAATAGAGGCCCAAATGAAACATTTTTACCTCCTTTATTGGTTGAGAACCTCAGTTCTCTTTTTCATTTGACTTTATTTAGGAATAGGGGAGGGGACATTTGGGAAGACCCTACGATTTTAGATACCTCCAATAGCATGGTTTGTTTATTTGAAAACTAAAGACTTGATGAACTGGTTTTAAGATATTACTAGGTAATTACGCTTTATTCCATAATTGAATGTATTTCAGTGGCTGCTCTACATACAATTTGATAAAAATTCCCCTTAAAGATAAAATATGCTATGAGAAATCTAATATGTTATTATGTACACAGAGCAATCACTGCTTTAGAGGTAGGGGGCCAGTCACTTGAAACCAGAGTAAGTTCCATCTTTTCTTTGTAGTGACCTTTCAGGCAGTTTCAAAAGGATGAGGAACATTCTGTCATAGACATACTGGATTTTTAAAATCCTTTTGAAAAATGCTCACAGGAGAGATGAAAAATTTAGTAAAATAAAACTGCTACAGAAATGCTCAATAGTTCTTAATTAAATAAGATGACTATAACCGTCAGATGTTTTAGTCATGAAGTTCTCATTTCATAATTTAAAAAATGCAGATCATTTCCTTAAATTGAGAGTGACTGACGTGAGAAAAGGGCCATTTAAGCTGGAATGTGAAATAGTTACTATTTTAGAGAGAATGATTTTAACTGCTGGTTCAGTATTTAAATGGCTAGGACAATACTGTAATATTTGCAAATAAACCTGAAACATTTGATTAAATGCTGTGATACCTATCCTACTTAAAGTTAAGAGAAGACAAATCTCATTCCTCATCACTGATTAGTAAAACTTTTAAAATGTGAAGCAAATTTTATAAAAAGGTTGCCTCTTTAAGAAAGAAATCAATTTAATGAATAATGAAGGTTCAGGTTTTAGGAAAGAAGCAGTCAGTCATAAGAGAATGAATGTCCTGTTTCATTTACCTTCTTAAAGTGATTAACTTTACACTTGTTAGGAAAATAATTTTTTTCTTTATTGGAGAATATACCTAAAACTCAGTGTAAAACAGTCACATAAAAGGAAACCATCACGAATCATTCTAATGTTTCCTACTCCTCTGGATCCATGTTATCTAAACATCTCACCTGCTGTGTTTATAATGCTCTTCTGCTAACATGTCCAGTGGAAAGATTACTATGCGACCCTTTGGGGGCATGTTCCAGTGTTTCTGGGATAGCGATTGTAAGAGCTTAGCGGTGAACGCCCTCTGGCAAAGGAGACTAGTGAAAAAAGAAAGGAAAGGAGCCAGTGTAGTGTAGTGAGCAGTGGACAGTGCTGGGGGAAAAAGACAGTGTGAGAAGAAAAGGAAGATAAGAGTGAAGCAAGTGCACCAGGAACGGTAGAGACAGCTCTATCGCTAAAAAGACTCACTGATTCTTCTGCCTCAAAATGCCCAAATATTTGAGCTTTCAACAGACCAGGTCAATACTGTTAAAACTTTTTTAGCTACTTGCTTGCTATTCAATTTGTGAATAAATAAAACCCCATCTAATAATTACTAATCTTTAGTGTCACTGGAGGACTTAGAAATCATGCACTTTGATGTTTTCTAACTTGTTACATCATCTTACATTTTTCTTATTCTTATTTTTTAAAATGTGAGAAGTGTTTTTTTCTCATTATTCTTACCTAAATTGAAAGTCATGAATCAATTTCTAAAAACATGAATGGCATTATTTATCTTAAACTACCCAAATGAGAGGGCAAACCATATTTATCACTGAGGGTTTCCCTGGATGAAATCTAACCTACTTAATAAAAGAAGTGTTTCAAAAATTTATTTGTGGTCCTTAAAAACTAAGTTATCATTAAAGTCTTCCCAATTTTCTTCTGTACTGGCTTCAAGGAAGGATAGCATTTATGCGGATGTTGTCTGTGTGCCTAAATAACTTGAACTGTCAGCTATATTTAAAAATCATCGCGAATTCAAATTGAATAAATGAAGATGTATTTAAGAGGCTGGCTTTGGTCTGTAGGCCGACTCTGAAGTAAAGATGGCAATTCTTTGATAAGATGACAGCACTACTGCATCTTTCAATTTTGATTCCCAGTAAGATTATGGTTCACAGTAAGAATATATTGACTGCCACATTAATTATTTTCTACACAAGAAACTGTAAGCACTAGAAAGTGCTAACAAATACTTCATACTGTGGAACACAAAAAAGAGAATAGTATTAATTTATAGTGAGTAGAATCTTGCTCAGCAAAGAATATAAGAAGCACAGAAATTTTACAAGACACATGGATAAGGTGGTTGCTAATATACGGCATTACGAGAGGTATGATAATCTAAAGTAATAATGATTTTTTGAAAATTCATTACCTGGTGTTTGGGAACCAGAGATATCTAAAAGAAAAACAAACAAACCTAAGAGTTCTCACAGGATTCTGTGAAGCTTTTTGGGGAGAGGAGGAGGAATTGCATTTGCAAGGAAATTCGGCTTCTATATGTGTAAGATATGCTTAATACATAAAAAGATATCTAAACAGAACTTCGATTTATAACATTTCCCCGCTAAAAATCCAAAGTTAAACCATGTAACTCATGCCAAATGTGCCATTCCTCAGCCACAGCTTCAGTTATCGGAACTCACAATTAACAAAAAGAAATCTAGTCTATTGTTTTCCAAATTGTAATAACAAAACAGTAACAGAAAAAGTATTAAGAATAAAAATAAGCTCATTCAATTTTAGTGACCTCCTAAATGAGACCTGTTTGGTTTGCCTGACCTGACACAGGCTCACCTACTGTCAACCTCCCAGCTGCACACCGATGCACAGGAGTGGTGCTGTTTTCGCGAGACCCTAATGGACATGTGATAGCTAATAACAAAAGGTACATGGTAAAAGTTTAATTGAAGTTTCATAATTAGAATAACCAACTAGACAAAACAAACCTGGAACAGGAAGTAAAGCATCTGGAAGTGGCACTATAAATTTTTAGCAATGTCTATGCATTTCAAAAACCCCTGGATGTTGAAAATCCAATGCTTATAAAGTATGAATTTTAGATTGGGAAAAAATTATATCCAGTTTTTAAAAACATAAGTGTTCTTTGGTTCACCGTTAAAAAAAAAAGAATATCCTATTCAATTTAACAAATATATAAGCAAACATATGTTCATTTTCCTTTGTCCCTACCCTCCTATAGTCTCTCACTCATTTGTTTCAGTGGACAGGAAACGCACCATATCCCCCTGCCTGGATGGGTGTTTTTGGAGAAGCACAAGCATATAGACTAAAATCCTCTGTTTGGAAGCCGGCCCGATTCAAGGAGGGTTCTGATGCACTGCGGTGAATTTTTGGCAATGAGCGGGCCAGCAGCTCAATAGAGGCGAGAATCTAAAAAAAGCAAAAAAAACAAAAAAACAAAAAAACAAAAAAAGGAATGAAAATCTAGGTGGTATTAATCTTTAAGAGCCCCATCATACTTTATAGGAAAGCACTTGAAATCTTACATTGTTTTCAGTATTATCCTAAATGCCTGGAAAAATACTTAAGAAACTGATATTTTTCCTTAAAAAGAAAATTACCAAACTACTATAGCTTTAATCTCTATAAATTCAATGGGGAAAATAACCCCCAGTTAGTTTTTATTTACATTTTAGATCGTTTGCCAGCTGTGGAACAGTAAATAATAAAAACTTTAAACCAATTATATGCCTATTTCTCACAGACCGCAAGTCCCTTTTGGGAAGGAGATGGGAGCATGAATAAGTAAAGCACTATATATGACTTCAAACAGAACCATCAGAGCAACGCATTCTTTAAAGAAACTCAGAGTAGGGAAATGCTCTAAACACACATCATTAAAAGTAGGACCCCAAAGACCCAGACTGCTAGTGGCGGAAGAGTGAGAAGTGACAGGTGACAACCCAAGAGTGAAGGAGAAGACAGGAAACAACTACAAAAAGATACCAGTACACAAAATGAAAAAATTCAGCATAATTTAAGGTACAAGAAACAGGTTATGACTCCGGAAGGCATACAGTATGGTAACGCATGTTCATAACCATGAGACATACGCATAAAAGGCTTGGCATGATGCCTGGTATATAGTAAGTATGCAATAAAACTTTAGCAGCCATTATTACTATTATTATTTTTCTGAGCTACCCAAACTTTTAAAAGTTAAACTACAATCTGTATAATGATTAGTATAAGAAGGCAAAGAAGTAAGCAATGTTACAAATTTTTTAAATTAAAGCATAACACACAAATAAAAATTCAAGTAATACAGAAAAGTATAAATCCTACCTTCCAGGGGTAACCACTGTTAAAGAGTCTATACTTTCTTCTGGACCTTTCCTATGCATAAACATGCACATATGAAAACAGAGCCCATTCCCACACTCACCACCATTTAAAGTGGTATCACACACATATTTTTTGCCTTGCTTTTTCCTTTACTGATATCCATGCTGTCTATAGAAGGCTACCTTGATCTTTATGTCTTTATTTTTCCTAATACAGTAAACATTCTTATATATATATCTGAATACTTGTGGAAGTACATTGTGTAGCAGCTTTTTAGGAGGGGAATGACCGGAGCAAAGAGTATAATATGTCATTTTAAACTATGAATTCTACCAAGTCCTTCCAAAAGGCCAAAACAATTTACATTCCAATACTGTTAAAAAATTTAAAAAGAAGGCTCACTTCCTAACATTGCTTCCAGTGTTGGCTACTGCCAATCTGAGAGGCAAAATGAAAACACATTTCACTATTGTGTTACTGATTGTCACTGAACTCTTAACAACTTGTCCTAAGTTCATTCATCACTTATATTTCTTTTGTGAATTGGCAGTTCATAACTTTTGTGCATTTTCTATTATCTTTTACTTATTAATTTGTAGGAGTCCTTTGTATAATACAAACAGTTGCTCTTTGTTATACATGCTATAATTTTCTTTGTGTTTATCTTTCAATATTATTTTCATTATACAGAAGTTTAAAGACTTTTAATGTAGTCATATCTGTTAATCTCTTCCTTCGTAACTTCTGGATTTTGTCTTTTGCTTAGGAAAGCCTTTCCTACCTCAAGGTTATAAAAATGATTTCACTTTTTACAGTTTCGTTTTTTAAATATAAATCTTTAGCCATCTGAAATTTTTATGTGTGGTGAGAAAAGAGATTCTGTAATGACCATTTAAAAATAATACTTAAAATGGGTAGCCTTCAATAATTCAGAAAATTCATGTATGCATTTCAATTTCTGATACCACTACAAGAATGAAATGTTATTTATGAGCATAAACATTTTGTCTCTTTTAATATCATTTAGAAAGTGGGCTTAAGGATACAATTTGCATTATTAATGTACATTAACCTTGTTAAATAGGAAACCCTAGCACCTGGAATATGAAAAGAAAAGCTGGTGCAGGATCCTGCTGACACTGGCCAATGATACTGTTCTTTTACTTTGATAGTCTTAAACCAGTGATTTTCTGGGTTAAAAAAAACAATTCTTCCTCTAAAGAATAGTAACTTAGAATTCCAACTGGTAAAACATACATCTACCCACCTAACCATTTAGCCTCCCTTCCCTGCTCAGAGACAGCCCCTGAAACACTGGGGAAACAATAAGTTCTATTTTTAATTCTCTCGATGGGAATAAAATTTTCACTCATTCTTATAACAGCGATTTCTGTTTAAGAAACCCAACTAGGACAAGGTGAAGGCATAATGTGCATGAAACTAACTCAAATTGCCGTGGCTGAGTAACTATGGGAGTCAGCACTTCCCACTTGAAAACTGTACTGACTTACCGAGACACAGTTATAGGGTGCTATCAGGAGCCTCCTAAGCATCATAAAACACTGAATTTATATTACAATATCTACTACCGCTAAATGATCTAAGCCTGTTCAGGTACTTAGTTCCAGTTTGTGAAGCTTCCTGAAAGATTACTAGCTTATGGGCTTCAGCTCTATCACATGAACAGATAAAAAGCAATGGAAATTTTCCAAAAATCAGAGAAAGGCAGACAGCGCTGACAGTTGCCTTTTCTTTCTGCCCCAGGTGGAAATGTCCCTCAAAAAGACTCAGAATAAAGGGAAGCTTGGACTCTGTTAAAACCATCCAGAGGAATAAAAATGGCAGTTCTCTAAGGGCGGTCTGTGGAAAAACTATTCACGTAATAACACAAAGGTATTATTTGCCTTTTCTACTGTCATTATTTTATAAGTCTAAGTGGAGTTTCCAGAAGCTACATCATTTAAGATATTGAAACATAATGAATACAAAGCAGAGTATCTAGCTGTTGTCTTTTTTTTTGACAGAGATTTATAAAAAACATAAAACAATTCTACTCTTTTTACTAATTTTTTTGTTTGGGAAATTATAATTATTTTTCATAAAAAATTATTTAACATGTAATGGTTTTATTATGTTTAAATAAACTTATAAATACATATTTTAAAAACTTAGTTTAAAAACTTAAATCGTAATTATTACTTATACAAACAAAAACTGTTTGGGGTCTTCAATAATTTTTAAGTGTATAAAAGGGTTCTGAGACCAAAGAGTTTCAGCTAGACAAAAGCAAAGTCTTTCTGAATATTTTGATCCTAACTTTCTAGGTGTACCACTGTTCTACCGTTATAAAATCATCTTTGTGTTATTTATTTAGAGTATGTGCCTGATCACATGGAATCCAAATTCATGACATACAAATTCTGTGCTCTAAAAAGTGCTTTAAAATCTGCATTTAGATATTAGTCTGTCCTTTTAGGTAACACAAAGCTTGTTCTTACTTGGGGAAAGAGTGGTCTCTCATCTCTTTTCTTTTTTAGGCACTCTGCCATTAATCTCTTCATGGCTTTTGGACAGTTACTTCGTACCTTACTGAGATCTGGAGATAGGTATCCTCGTCCCACCATAAAAATTATCTAGGGGAGAAAAAAAGGTAAACCATAAAACTTGTACATAAGTTCAAAATACATAAAACATTGAAAATTCAGCAAACTGTGCACTTATAACGTGTGTACTTTTCTGTATGTTCATTGCATGTCCATAAAAAGTTTAAAAACAATGGGAGCATTCTGATGCTTATACATAGACTGGGAACCAATATTTCATGGGCTGCAAGCTGAAATCTTCATGACCCCGGCACTACTGCAACGGTCTCATAATTACTCTCCAGTCTCTCCTTACCCAACCCGTTTTCCCACTGGGAGAGTAACTGCTCTAAACACAGGTCGGATCATGCCTCTTTCCTACTTAAATAATTTATAGGCATTGTGCTAAATCCTTGATATATACATAGCAGGAACTAAAAAAGTGAATTTTAGCAGTTGTTTTGACATCTGCATTTTAATCTCTTTTGTTGAGGGAACTATAATGGGGCATTTAGTTATATAAATTTGGGAATCAGGGCCTCCTCCAGGGGGAAGGTGAAGCCAATGGGAACTAAAATCCATTTAATAAAGTAAAAGGGCTTGTCTTCTCTGGGTGCAGAGATTTGTAATTTTTCTAATTTCTTTATTTTCTAATTTTCAGTTCTTTTGAGAGTGGCAGAGACAGATGTTAGGATTCTTGGGACTCAGGGAGGACAGAGGGGTTTTAATCTTAGAGATAACATATCTATAGGCTAAGGTAGGAGAGCCAGTAAGACAGCCCTTGTTACAGGGTAGAGCTGATTAATTTTAGAATAGTCCCATTTGATATCCTACTGTATATTATTTTCTGTTTGGTGCTGTAATAACTCTTGTTTAACAGGGGTTATAAGCTGATTTGCCCAAGTACTACCACTAAAATAAAAGTATAAAGCTTCTCCTCCCTTCCCAGCTCTTGTTATAACTGCCCTTCTCCAACTTCATCAAAGTTACCTTTTACCAATACGGAATTTAACTATGGTAATACCTTGCTCCAGGGTGTAAAACCACTGGGGAACCAAGGGGACACTTCCAAATATTGGTGTCTAACTGGACTCTAACGAAATGAGTAACAAATTCCTTTGTAAGACAGTGGTTTCCAATTCTTTGCTTTCAGTAAAATAACTGAACTGTCAGCTATTAAAATAATTTTTAATGATAGGTTATTACATAATTTTTGGTATGTTACAGAAATGAATTCAAATAACTGAGTGCTACAGTGTATGGTAAAGAATTAACCCTGCCCACAAAGAGGGTTGCCCTTTGCTTTTGGCTCCTGGGAGGAAATCCTTAAACCCTTGGGATGTCCTGCCTGGTAAGAGTGTCTTTGCTTACCTGGGGGCCTTGGGAGAGGCCAGTCTATGCTATCAATGTGATTTATAGAAGGGACTTTGATTTGTGGTATCAGCTTGACCTCTGTAGGTGCTAGAAATAGAGGGGGTCAACCATATCTATGTGACTGGAGCCTCAATAACAACTCTGAGCTCCAAGGCGTGACTGAGTCTCACTGGTTGGTAATACTTTATACATGTTGTCACACATGGCTGCCAGGAGAACTCAGTGCTGTTCACAATGCCATTGGGAGAGGACAACTGTAACCTCCACCTGTGGAACTCTCCTGAATTCTACCCCATGTGCCTCTTCCCTTGGCTGATTTTAACTTGTATCCTTTTGTTGTGATAAACTGTAACTGTGAGTATTAACAACTTTCAGTGAGTTCTACCAGACTTAATACATTACTGAACCGGAGGGTGGTCTTGGGGACCACTGAATTCTGCATACGGGTATAACAAAACTCCTGATGTTCTCATATTATTTATCTGAACAATATTCCTCAGTGTTTCTTTAAAAATAAAACAAGAAAAAGAAAAAGGATCAATGATAAGTTCTAGTTCAGTCTAGTAAAAGTCGTGTCTATCTACAAAGATATGAATGAACTGAAAAGAAAAGCCCCATGTTGTTCATTAAGATACACATTTCTAATAAAAATTTACCTTTGGTGTTTCTATGCATCAACATTTATGCTAATTTCATCAGGTATGTATTAATAATTATTGACCATGCATAATTCAGAAGTTAAAAAATTAACATTCAGAACCTAAAGTTACAGGAAATTTTTTAAATTCTAAATTTAAATACATATTTTTTTGGTTGCAGAGATCTACCTTGAGTGATCAATGAAATACTTTAAGGCATAAAAATATGTTACATTAGGGAAAAAGTCTATGGAGAAAGTAGAATACAAGTAATTCAAAGAGAAAAAAAAGAGGCATATGAAACTTCCAAAAATTAACGAAGAGCTTTTGTATTTTTTTAAACAAGTGATGGTAGTATGAAATCAGTATGACTTTTAGATTTTATTGGGTACATTTAAAAGAAGAATATAATGGCTTTGTTTTGAAATGTTAATGTACTACACTGGAAATTACTGTTCTTTGCAATTATTTAAACTTAAAGAGAAAGTCTTTCTTGGATGTAATTTATGGATAGAAGATTCAAGTGGCACATACACTATAAAATCCATCGCTTGGCTGGAAATGCTGGGACTGGTTATTTTCATTCTCAAGCCACACTCAGCCCTCCGGGCATCTCCGCCCTTCATCTGCCCTCTGTATTACTGGAGCAGGACCGCTGACCCTCAGTACCACCCCCTGCACTGCCTCAACAGAGCTGCAGATTCCACTGGGAGTACGGCCTGTGTTTACTCATCTCTGCAGTCCTCTGTAACCCACACTACTTTGCATATAATGGGTACCAATTTTTTTTAATTAAAATAAAAGACACTGGTACTTAATCATTTGCGCTTAGAACCTAGCCACCATGCTGTGAAAGAGTCCGAGCCTCCTCCGAAGAAGTCCTCACAGAAACACTCTTGTGGGGAAGAACGAAGCGTTCTGGCTCTTGGCCCTGACTGAGCTTCCACTTGAGAGCTGGCACCACCTCGTCAGGTGTGTGAATGAACCGTGTTAGAAGCAGATCCTTTAAAACCCAGTGCATCTAACCCAGCCAATACCGTGTGCAACAGAGATAAACCTCCTTCACTGAGAGCAGCCCAAAGTGTAGATTCAGAATTTGCTTAAGCCATGACATTTCCATGGTTTGTTATGCAGCAATAATAACTGGAATACACTTGGAGTAGCAGATAAACATGTTATCTTCTAAGACAAGACAGCACTTCTCCTCCACGAAAAGAAAGCCATGAGGGTAGACACTTAATACATGTAGCTTAAATAAGCACAATATTAACCCAACTTAGTAGAGAAGCTGCACTGAAAGAGGGAAGAATACTTAGAGAGCAAACTGGAATAATAAAGAGGGAAAAAAATGACACAGCCATTTCTGAGACTGTCTGCACTAGAATAACTAAAGTAAAAAAACATGCTACTCTGCAGAGTAACAGAGGATGGTCATCCTTCGGGGAGTTAAGAGAGACCTCTTTTAGAAAATAATTTGATCTTTATAACTGGAAAGAATTCTTTAGTCCAATATCTTATTTTTATAATTGGAAAAAAAAAAATACCTAAAGGGGTAAAATGACTAGGTTATCCAGTTGAGAGTCCAGGGTCTGTCATTATAACACACTGCTTTACCAGAGTCCTGCCGTGAATTTATAGGTGAAAACTGACAACCCAGACTATGGGTGAGTGGGTGTGTGTGTGTGTGTGTCTCTCTGTGTGTGTGTGTGTGTGTGTGTGTGTGTGTGTGAGAGAGAGAGAGAGAGAGAGAGAGAGA
>CM053514.1:67682003-67819160 GCA_028627145.1 Eidolon dupreanum
TTATAACTGGAAAGAATTCTTTAGTCCAATATCTTATTTTTATAATTGGAAAAAAAAAAATACCTAAAGGGGTAAAATGACTAGGTTATCCAGTTGAGAGTCCAGGGTCTGTCATTATAACACACTGCTTTACCAGAGTCCTGCCGTGAATTTATAGGTGAAAACTGACAACCCAGACTATGGGTCGGTGGGTGTGTGTGTGTGTGTGTCTGTGTGTGTGTGTGTGTGTGTGTGTGTGTGTGTGTGTGTGTGTGAGAGAGAGAGAGAGAGAGAGAGAGAGAGAGAGAGAGGGGGAGAGGGAGAGAGAGAGAGAGAGAGAAAGAGAGGGAGGGAGGGAGGGAGGGAGAGAGGGAGAGAGTGCGCGCGCACGCGTGCACGCTTCGGGAAATGGTTCCTATAATAAAGAAGCAGCTTTTCCATGAAAAAGAATAATATTCCTAGATTTTCAAGCAGAAGTCCAATCTGAGAGCCACGAAGAGCAAAGTATAAGAGAAGTTATTCAAGAGGGAGTTTCATGAAAAGTGCCATTTGAAGAAAGCAGGCTAGAAGATAATGAAGTGGACTGGTAATGGGAAGAATATATCATTTTTCTTTTCTGTTTTCTTTATCAAATATTTAACTTGGTTTCAGACTAGAAAATTCCAGAAGGCTCTAATTACGTCACCAGAAAGAATTAACTAGGAAAGGCCTTACCCTTCTGTTGTTCACTCATTTATTTCTCTCAGAGAGAGTAATCATTTATACTCACATGGAGGACAAAGTACTTAAAATGCCAAGAAGTGGATGGGTGCAGAACTTCGGGATGCTTTTATCCATATTTTGGAGATAATACTTGTTTCCATAATATAATTTTATTAAAATAAGCATATTCACTGACAAATATATTTCATTTAAGTTCATAAATTTTTATTTGTAGTCTTTAGGATAAATCAACTAAAACTAAACTAAAATATGGTCGAATTAAGAAGACTGTAAGAGGCAGAGCATGCAACACTTGCAAATTAGAGACAATTTTGCTACTCGGTGTGTCATCATTAGATCAATCATCTTAGTGATCTAGAATCTGTCACAGGTACAATAACTGTAATGTTTCAGTTATGCTCTTTAGCTAGCATTTTGAACCATCCTGAATCTAAATTTCGTGTCGGCTTAAAATACCAGATCATCAGAAGCCAGGTCATAAATTTTTTTTTTAAGACTCAAAGTTAAGATTCAACATTCTAAAGGTATGAAGTAATAGAGAGACCAAACAGCAATTAAAAAATTAGTTTTGTGTTGATGGGTAGAAATGTACTCGTTTTTCAAAATTCTCGGAATATGGAATTAAGACCACAGCTGAGTAAGGGCCATACGGCAATTTAATAAGCACATACCAAATACATGATAAGTCAGAGTACCTCTCCGATATCACGTGACAGTGGAAGTTATTAGTGAAAAAGCTACTTGGAGCTATCATCGAAACGACTGAGAGTTGAACTATTGATAAAAACATGCACACTACTTAAACGTTGTAACACATTTATATATAACAACTATCATTTTATTAAGTTGGGAAGTTATGGTGAAACATAAAATGTTTGCATACTCTCTTTTTTAGCTTGGTGATTCCTGACTTTGGTATATATTAGAATCACCTGGGAAACTTATTAAAAGTGCAGGTGCTTACACGCTACACCATTGAATCAGAATCTGCTCCAGTACCTCCATTTTAAAAAATTACCCAGGTGGTTCTGATACAAACCACAATATAAAGTATAGGTATTATCTAATCAGTTTATATGGTCAACTATTGTCTTCTAACATGTTAACAGTGTAACTGTAGCAATCTCTCTTCTTGCTTGCTCTCTCTCACACACATTTTTAAAATGTTGAGGTACACAACATAATTTTGGTAAAGACAAATCATTTCTCTTGGCCAGTTTTAAAAGCCTAGGTGAATTAATATGCCTGGGCTGGGATAGAAAAGGCAAAGAGCTGCATGAGGCTACACTGGTACTGTTTTGGAAGGTAAGGGACAGAGAAAAGGAACTTAGGAAGAGAGAAGTAAAAAAATTTCCTTTTACTAGAAATCTCATTTTAGAAAAATTAAATCTTGATGTCACAGTTCTTCCATTTATCTATTTTAAAAATTAAAAAATGGATAAATATTAAGAATTTTAAAAGAATTTGATATAAAGAAAGTCACAGCTGAGTACCTGCTCAGATAGCACAACCTGTGATAGAGTAAAAGGCTTTATGGCCCAGATGCTATAGTAGCAGAACTCATTCTTCTAACTGTGCCATGGTCAAGAAACATGAGGTGTTATCTATTAGTATCTCTGGTTTCCAGTGAAAAGATCAGGAATTTCACTCCATTATGATACTTAATTAGAAATGTTATTTCAAGAAAACAACTTACATGCTGCCATTACTCCCCAAAGTATATAAAAGGTTTCTAAAACTGGTAACAAAGATCAAGAGATCTATCTCTCATACTTACCCAGGACTGAACACTTCTTTTCCATGAACAATTGAAACCTTTGTATAAACAGTAAAATAAACTCAAAGAGATGATAAGTATTTACCTGGTCCCTGTTGTTGATGTTTGAATAAGGTAACTGTCCAGTCATCAATTCATACAGAACAATTCCAAATGCATATACATCTGACTGAAAACTATATGGGTTTTTATCTTGCATTCTGATTACTTCTGGTGCCTGTTACAACATAAAAAGAAAAATATTCTTGTTTATTCTTTACTTCAACTGAATAAACACTGAAAACCAAACTATTATAATTACTAGTACAATGCTTTTATTATTAAATAACCAATCTAATATGTAATAAATTCTGTTTAATGGCCAAAGAAATAAAACTAATTAAGAAAAAGAAAAAATAATGCTCTGTAAACTCTGAAAGAGGCAGTAATAGCTGATATTCTATATGCAATACTAAGATTTTATAATTTTATCAGCTGCCCTCTTCCTATGCAAAATATCATCATTGCCATTTGAATTCTTCCCTTGACTTACCTATTAAGAATCAGTTCCCACTTCCTATTCCTGATTCCGCAAAGAAACACTACACCTGTGGTTATGTTTGGAAGTAGCACCACCACTGTGGCGACTGCCTCAGAATTTAAGTTTTCCCATTTGTACAAATGATTCTCTTCATCTCAGGACACCTTAGACAATAATGGTAAAATTTTAAGACTGATAAACTCAAATCCCTTTCCTGTCTCCAAAAGCGGTATAAACACATGACGGATGCATCATTAACAAAAGCAGTAGTGAGTAGATTTAACAGAGGTAGATTTAGGTAGAGAATCTTTTGGCTGCTGCTTCTGGGGCAAAGACAGACACCAAATCACATCTGTTACATTTTTATGCATTTCAGTCACTGTGATTTCTTACCACTTACATGAAATACAATAAATGGTTAAATATTAAAGAGTTCTTTCACCTTGAATCTTCTGTATTGTTTCATTAGGAATTAAAGAAATTAAAGGGTATTAATAAAAACTTTATGAAAAATGTTAAATTGATACCAAAACCAGGACAAACTGCAAAAATGGCTGAAACACCTGGGCCAAGATTCTTGGTTACTGGTCAGGGTAAAACAGGTGAGACTAGCTCATAAGGCTGGCAAAATGGTACTCAGGCTCACTTGCAAATCAAAATCACCTGTGCAGATTGACCTTCGTAACATCCAGAATACATTTCTGCCCAATAATATAACATCAGAATCTGGGGGTGGAAGCCAAGCACTGTTAGTTTTTAAAGCTCCCCAAATAATTTAAATGTCCAACCAAGGTTGAGAACCAGTGATGAAAGATGTATGGGAGATCCTGATGAGACTGGAAGAATGGGGGTGAAGTTGAAGGTTGTATCTACTTGCTTTTGTCACATTTTATTGTAACTGCTTTTAGTAATACAGTACAAAATAAACCACATACAACTGTGATGTAATGAACAAGCCAGAATACTGAGGCTAGTTATGATACAGACATAATTTTCAAAGCTAAACACAATTTTTGTGAGAGACAGTACTGAATCTGTTGAAAACTATCTTTAAAATTTATTTTACCTGCTGTTGGTAGATGGCTTGATGAAAAGTTGTATGTTATCTATTTACAAGAAAGGCATGATTGGTCCTCAATTAATTTAGTGATTTAATTTGCAAAATTTTTTGGTCTCTTTCTCCTCTAAGATATAAATAAAACAAGGTTGAGAAGACTTTTTTCAGTCACCTATTTTCAGAGAATTATATAACCTTAGTTCTGACCAAACTCTTCTTAGTTTATGGATATAACACACTGTTTCTGAAGGCAGTATCAACTAAAAAGGATTTATTCAACAATTAAGTCAACTGGTCAATCTCTTATCTTAAAACTCATCTTGGTGGAATAAAGGATGAACCCATTTACCCAGGTATCAACAAAAAAGAAATCAGAAGATAAAACTTCATGTATAAAAATCTACTAAGGTTTTTTTTAAAAAAACGACAAACTTGAAGACTTGACTGAGCCTTTCTCCCACACTAAAACACACCTCTAAAACATGTTATCAGTTATTTTTTTAGGTTTTGCAATTTCAGTACTTAAAATCTGTTTTTCTTCTCCCTTAGGATACACTGCCATATTTGTTACAAGGTGTGTGCCTGAGATCCGGATACAATGATTAATTAGCCTCATTTATAATTATTTATTAAAACAGTTAAACATATATTAAAGAAAAATCTAGCTAGTTCTAATTATTCAATCTTAGAAATAGAAAAGGTGTTAGAAATCCACCAGTCAGTCCAACCCAGTGTTAAAGATGGAGACTTGGAGGTTAAGAAATGTGCATACTGAAAGTCACACGAAGCACTAGAGCACAGACCTCCTAACTCTAAATCCAATCAATCCCCTTTCATCTTGCCACTTGCCCTAATTTCAGTTATTATCATAAGAAATCAGAGCTGAATTTAACCCTTGGCTTATCTTGACTGATTCAGAATCCTGCCTTGGAACTCCCTTCCTGGGGGCTGATACAGAGAGTTCAAAGAATTTAGGCAAATGTGGCTCTGGAAGCCCCTGCAGCTTTTCCGTTTCCAGCAGGGTGTCCTGAAGCGCAGATTCTGTTACTTAAAGCTTAAAACCTGCGGTAATGGTTTCGGAACACCCTTTATTCAGCTTAGAGGAGCAGTTCTCAAACTTTTTGATCTCAGGACTCTTTGTCTTAAAAATTGAGGACACCCAAGGATCCTTTATTTATGTGGATTATATCTGTGGATATATATTAAAACTTAACTGAGAAACTGTTAAAATGTTTATTAATTCATTTATGTAATAAAATAACCATTAGATGCTAACACAGATCACACATTTTAAATGAAAAGTAACTATATTTTCAAAAATAAGAAAAGTTTAGTGAGAAGAATAATACAATTCTTTTTGGTTTAACCACAACCAGCTAAGATTTCTAAGACTGCTTCTGCATTCAATCTGTTATGATGCGTTGTCCTGAAGAATGTGAAGAAAAATCTGATCTTGTATAGGGATGACCTCAGGGACTTGTAAAACGGTCGTAGGGACCCTTTTGAGAACTACTGACTTAGAGAATGATACTGAGACTGCCCTTTTCATAGCTTACTGAAGGTGACTGCACGAAAGTTTTAGATCCCTTCTTTCATACATTCTCTTCTTGTCCACAAAGCAGAAATAGGAATACAGAGAAAGAACTATGTAGGGCAGCACAAAGATACAGTGTTAAAAAATCTACCTCTCATTTTTGTTTTCCTCTCCCAGCTGCCCCATAATTATACAGTTCTTTCTAGTCTAAAGGAAGTAACTTTCTGACGTAGGCTTAAATAAGACTATCAAACAGCCTCTCTCTTAAAAGGAGTAGTTCTCTTCACAAAACCTGAATAATGGCTGTAGAACACACTTACTTAAATTGCACACTTGGTACACAGAACAATTTGAACACAAAATATTCTACAGAGACAATTTTGAATAAAATTTAAACTGTGTTTATAAAATACATATTTTCTTTTGAAAGATACTAAAATTAGTTTCATTTTTTTTAAAGATAAAGTATAAATCTATTTACATAAAAAATAAGATCAACATTGATTTTTGTGACTACTGAGAACTATGAATACACTACAGTTGAAACCGTCAATGACTTTCTAGGACTCAGTAGCATCTCAGGGTCCAAAATTTAATTAATGAAAAAAAAAACCTCAATTCTTACCATCCACAAAATGGATCCAGACAACTGTTCAAACTGATGGGACCCACTCCATCGAGATTTCACTGTGGCTAGACCAAAGTCACCTATTTTTACTGTGAGGTCTTCATGAAGAAATATATCTGTGATGTAATAAGTAAAGGAAAACAGGAGATCTCATTTTCCTACCAGAGCAAGCATTGTGAAAATTTTAGGTAAGAGATCTAATTTCTCTAATTCTGTAGTATGATATTCTTTATAAAAGTACAGTATTTCACATTTCCTCTTATAGTTAATAAATGTTTTAAAAAATAATGTCTATTTGGCCCTTATGACCTGCTTTTAAGGTTTTGGGGCTTGATGTAGATGCTTTCCTGAGTTTACGGGACACCCTGAAACTTTATTAGATTTCAGCAACGTCGGCTCAAGAACGTTGGGCACTGATGGCACAGTGGTGAAGGCTCTTCCCTCGAATGAAGGTGGCTGGCAGACAGGATCTTAATCTGAGTTTATAGAAGAGAAAAAATTATGTTTTTCTCACCTCACTGTTATGTAACTGAGAGCCTTCAGTTATAACTCAACTTTTGCTGAGCAAGGTCAGAGTGCTAAAAGGAACTAGCAGACAGCTACGAAACTATGTTTTATAATGTTGATAGCACATATGCAAGCAATCAAAGAGCCCTACTACCATAAGATTTCATAAATTTTTTTATAATGCTCAATCATTCAGAAACCAAAAGCAGGCTGTAATACCTTACTACTACACTCTCATGTTAAATCCATTTATTCTCTTTACAGTAATTTAACTTAGCAAGAAACTGTTTTTACATATGTGAAGACAAAATGCAGAAGAAAAAATCATGATGTTTTCAAACTTCACAGACAAATTTCAGGAAGGATACTATTACTCTTGAGGTCTCTGTGGATGATTGACTTGGCGTGTAAGTAACTGAAAAACAAAAGATCATTTTAACCTGAGTAGGGCTAAATACTCTGGCCTCAAAATCTACAGAACATATTTAGGGGTATAAATAAAGACTTATTTAATATCATGATACAATTGCAAACTGTACAATGTGATAACCCCTTTACATATAAGAAATATTAAAATTGACTGCAAATAAATTTAGGATTATAGGAACACATTATAAATATGGTACAGCCAAAATCTTGTTTTCTACTAAAAGATTTTGCTTTATCTTTGACTATTTACCAATACAAACCTTTCATTCCAGTCAATCCTATTTATCTGTGTCCTTTACATATACCTTGATGTTTAATCTCACCTCAGTGATCAATGCTCCCCTTCTACACCCATCCCCCAAATCAACTTTCATTCTATTCACCACCTATTCATACCTGTCCTTTAAGATTGAACATACATCCTAATTTCTGAGTGAAGCTTTTCCATTACTAACTCAACTGAAAGTGATCTTTTACTGTTCAGTTATACAGTGTCCTAACAGCTTGGTTCATATATTTTTTCACCTACGTTCACTTTCTATTTAGAATGTAAACTCTAAAATATGAAAGTTTGATTGACAAATTAAAATCATTCTTAAAGGGAGTATTAATATATTCTTATAATACCTTCTTAAAACTAGTGAGAAGCAAACTTCCTTATAATGGCCACAGTGAATCTACTTTAAAATCAACGATGAGTTTAAATCACTTACGTTACCCCTAAAAACTGATTTAGTTGTGTTCATTGAGGGAAAAGAGTTGTCTAGTTTATTTTTGTTTGTCCTCAGTGCCAAGTTCAGTACCTGGCATGTGATAAGTATTCAATACACATCTGTTGAATCAACTACAATGAGATGCATATAATGTCCTAGTTGAGGTTATTTTTCTTCGTTTAACATTGGAGAGAACAGATATATAAAACTCCTGAAATCTGACAACAACTATTAGGAAATGTTTTGCCTTAAAATGAGACTATAAAATCAAAATTATGAAATGCACAGTTTAAAATGAAAGATTTGCTTTTGCATCTTCATTTAAACTTTCATAAGTCCCAGAAATCCAGATTTTAAAAGATTTTTTCTGACAAAAGTTTTACTTCAAATTACTGTTTATACAAAGTAACCCCCTCTCCTCCAATTACTCTTACTTCATACTGTTTATTTCCTTCATAGCATTTACCACGATCTAAAATTATCTTCTCGTCATGACTTTTTAGGCCCAGTGTTTACTACATCATACTGTCACTCTTCCATTGAAAGAAAACATGGCGTTATAGGCCTCATTTGCTTAAAATGTTCTTCAATGACATAGAAAGGTAAAACCAGATGGAGGAAAATGAGTATCAATCAAAAGCTTTTTCCAGATGGGGAGACCCTGCCTCCATTAGAAGGAAGGAGGATCGATGATAATGGTGGTGGTGGTGGAGCTCTGTGCTTCAGTCAGAGATCTGGTATCTAGTTCACAGAAAAGGTGTGAGTCTTTGAAAAGAGCTTCTGCCTCCTTTAAAATTTCAAACAATGACAGATGGGTGCTACATGTGAAAATATAGCAGTATGATAAAATTACAAGAAGGGAAGATAAAGATGTTCTTGATGGGTGGTGTCAATTTTTCAATGAATATGACACACAAGAATAAGGCAGAGATATAACTAGAGGGTTGAGAAAATTTCCGACAGGAAAGCACTAGGTAATTAACAAGATATAAATATGACTGCTGAGCTAGTGCTATAACCCTAGAAGCTGCTTAGCATAAATTTATTATAGGTCAAAGTTGTGTAAGCTGCAACTTGAAATTATACTACCTTATCCTTGTGTAAGCCTTCACTGTTTACAAATTGCTTTCTTAATATATCTTATTTAATAATACTTTCTGTAACATCTCTAACAAATGCAGCAAAAGAGCAGAAATCTAGGTCTGTATAATGGAAGATAAGAAAGAAAAGAAACTCAAATTCTCTAGCTGGAAAATAGGATGAGTATCATACCCCAATTGCCACATAATACACTGTTCCAGAGTAATCACTACTCTAAATAATTCTATACAGACTGACACTAAAACACAATTTCCTAAGTACCAACTACTTAGAATGGAAGATGCCAAAAAACACATATCTGGTTGAGGGCAGGGAGGGGAACAAGAATAAATGAACTTTACATTGCTGCAGATGACACAGAAGTCTACCCATTATTTAGGACAATTAAACTGGACCTCCTCCTTACCTTTCTAAGATGTTAATGAGAACCTAATGGGCTTATAAAAATAGTAGGAAAGAAAAACATGCTATAAACTAAATAAATATTTTCTTGATAGGTTTCTCTCAGGAGCCTCCTTCCTCCTACCTATAAAATCATTCGATCTTAAAGCTGAGAAATCACCCAGTAAAATTTGTTCTCTACACTATTTCTTTCAAGCTCTTATCCAAGATTCAGCTTTTCAGCATTCTTTTTAGAGTATAATATGATGTCCCAAAAGCAAATGCAACACTCTAGATTTGATCTAATCAATACAAACTAGAGTGAAATTGTCATCTTCATCTTCCTCTTTAATGTAAGATCTGAAACCACAAACTCCTAGAAGAAAACATAGGTGGTATGCTCCCTGACGTTGGTTTTGCTGATTTTTTAAAATTTGACACCAAAAGCAAAAATAAACAAGTGGGACTACATATAACTAAAAAACTTCTTCAAAGCAAAGGAAATCACCACCAAAATGAAAAGGCACCCTACCAAATGGGAGAAAATACCTGCAAATCATACATATGATAAGAGGATATCCTACCCCTCATCCTATCCCCCGCAAAATATAAAGAACTAATATAACTCAATAGCAAAAACACTCCAACAATCATATTAAAGAAATAGACATTTTTTCAAAGAAGGTACACAAATGGCCAAAAGGAAATGAAAAGATGCTCAACGTCAATACTCATCAGGGAAATACACATCAAAACCACAGTGAAATATCACCCCACACCTGTTTTAAATGCCATTATCAAAAAGACAATAAAAAGTATTGGTGAGGATGTGGAAAAAAAAGAACCCTTGTACACTACTGATGAGAAAAGAAATAGGCGCAGCCACTATGAAAGTACAGAGTTTCCTCAAAAAATTAATATAAATATCATATGATCCAGCAATTCCACTTATGGATTTTTATCCAAAAGAATTTAAATTAGATCTCAAAGAGATGTCATGTTCATTGCAGCACTATTCACAAGAGCCAAGACATGGAACAAACTTAAGTGCCCATGAATGGATAAAGAAAATGTGACACACACATACACCATGGAGTATTATTTAGCTATCAAAAGGAAAATCCTGTCATTTGTGACAACATGGTTGGACCTTAAGGGCATCTTGTTAAGTGAAGTTAGTCAGAGAAAGACAGATACTGTGTGATCTCACTTACATGTGGAATCAAAAAGACAAAAAACAAACTCAGCGTCATCTTTCTTATGTTTGGTAAAAAAATTATTAAATCAGCCATTATTGTGATTAGTATGGCAGCCAAAGTCAATCTACTGACCCTTATTAAAATGTGATGCTGAAATTTAAATACTACAGCTACACCATCTGCTTGATTTATCAGTTTAGTATATAAAATCCCAAATGTGTCTCTCACTTAAGGTTGCTATTTTCTAGTATTTTCAACTACTTCTAAAACCAAAGAATTGTCCTATCTACGTAGACATTAGCATTTCAGGCCTCTCTCACCTAACACTACTCTATTTCAAAAAAGTTCATCAGACTTCATGCAGCAAGCCTAACCTCTCCTCAGAGGCCTACAAGGAATTTAGCAGCTGACTGAACTCGTATGTGTGACAGTAGTGACAAGATGTTATTTTATTCAGTTTTGAATTGTAGTTTCCCTTCTATACTTTGATACCCTCCACTCCCCTCATAATCACAATGTGCAAAGTCAGATCAAAGAGAATGACATTCTACTCCTATGTAGTCAGTAATCATTTATCACTTTAAACTAAAATCTCTATTAAGTGGAGTTCACATGTTTCAGTTCAGCTCCACAGTGGCCTAAATTCTGTTTTTACTTATATTTTTCAGTTTCTCTCACTTTAAAAAAAATCAGATTTATTGAGGTGTAACTTGTATAAAACACAAAATGCACCCAATTTTTATGTATAGTTTAATGAGTTAAATATTTACTCTTATGTAACAAACCACCACAATCAAGACGAATCATATTCATTACCCCCAACAGTTTCCTCATACATTTCTGCAGTTAATAACAGCCCCCTCAGGCAACCACTGATAATGATTTCTGTCAGTAGAGGCTGGTTTTGCCTTTTCTAGAATTTCATACTAACAAAATCATATAGCTTCTTTTGCTCATATACTGATTCTGAGATTCACACACTGGTTGCATGCAGTATTCCACTGTATGGATACACGACAACTTATCCACCTAACCTGTTGGTCATTTGGGTTGTTCTTGGTTTTTGGCATTTATAAAAAGATACTATAAACATTCACGTACAAGTCTTTGTTGTTGACTTATGTTTTCATTTCTTTTGGATAAATAGGTTGGATTAGAATTGCTCATATAGTAAATTTAACTTTAAAAGAAACTGCCAAAGTGGTTGTACCACTTAAGATCTTTACCAACAATGCATAAGAGTGCTAGTTGCTCTGCATTCTTACCAACACCATAAGTTTTGATTACAAGCATTCTAGTGAGTGTGTAGTTGTTCTGTTGCTTTAATTCGCCTTTCTCTAATATCTAACGATGTTGAACATCTTTGCATGTGCTTATTTGCCATTCTTATATCTTCTTTAAAAAAGTACTCCAATCTTTGCCCATCTTGTCATTGGGTAGTTTGTGTTATTACTATGTTGTTAAGAGTTTTTATATGCTTTAGATACAAGTCTTTTATTACATAATATATTTTGCAAGCATTTTCTTCAAGTCTGTGGCTTTTCTAATTTCCTAACGGTGTCTTTAAAAAAGCCAAAGTTTTGAAATTTGATAAAGTCCAATTTATAATTTTTTTTCTTTTATGGTCCTTACTTTTTGTAACCTAAGAAATCTTTGCCTATCTTTCGGCTACCAAGATTTTCTTCTATGTTTCTTTTAGAAGTTTTAGATTTTCGGTTTCTAGTTTTAGGTCTTTAATCTATTTTGAGTTAATGTTTATGTTTTATATCAAGTAAGGGTTAATGGTTATTTATTCTATGTGGATATCAAGTTGTTCCAGCAACATTTGTTGAAAGGACTATCCTTTCTCCATGAATTGCCTTAGCAACTTGGCCAAAAAACCCCCAAAACAATATCAAAAACTGATCATAGAAATATGGATGTATATTTTTGAAATTTCACACTAGAAGTCCTTCGAAATTTTGTTCTTTTTCAAAACTGTCTTGACAATTGTAGCCATTTCATTTCCATACACATTTTAAGATCGACTTGTCAATTTCTACAAAAATGCCTGCTGAGATTTTGATTGGGATTGCACTGAATCTACAGATCAACTCAGGAAGAACTGACATCTTAAGAATATCGGGTCTTTTAGTCCATGAATATATTTCTCTGTGCTTTGTTTCCTAGCTGGGACCTGCATTACAGAAGGTACGACCCCGCCCACCCCCTTTGGACAATACTCTTATGATAGCTTCTAAATAGAACACTGGCCTGAAGAGAATAAATGAAAATGTACTGTGAATATGGAATATCATGGTATTGGTGGAATAGCAAAAGCATGATACTCTATTTTAAAGTTCATTTCAAACATTCACACGCCCAACATAAAATAGAAGCAAGATATTTGATTATTGATAACAGCAAGGTAACTCAATGGGAGAAAGGACAGTAATTTCAACAAATATTGCTGGAACAACTGGATCTCCATATAGGGGGAAAAAAGACAAAAAAAAAAAAATCAATTTGAAGTGGACTGAAGACCTAAAACTAAAAGCAAACACTATAAAACTTCTATAAAAAACCAGAATTACTACTGTTGCCTTGTATATGTACAGCATTTTAAAGTTTTCAGTATATATTTTTTTACATCATTTAGTTTCATAATCATGTTTCTTTGTGAGGTGAGCAAAGGCAGTAATTCCATGTATGCTGATGGGAAGACCAGAGCCCAGAGGACTTAATTGACACGGCCAGACAGGCACAGGGGGAAAGGTGTGGGTTTTGAGCACACAGATTCGGGTTTGAATTCCAATTATGTCACTTACTAGCCATATGTCTTTAGGTATACTACATAATCTAAGTTTTGTATTCCTGGAGATAATAATGTTTACCTTTATGGGTTTTTCCTTTTAATTATTTAACACGTTTATTCAAAACCCACGATGTGCTAAGCAACAACTGTTCTAAGTCCTGAAGATAAAGCAGAAAATCTCTATCCTCAAGGTGCTTACATTTTAGTATAGAAGACAGAAAATAAAGATGTATCAATAGAATATGGTCTAGAGGTGCTCAGCTGCAAGGGGTTGTAATTTTAGGCCAGGGAGGGTCTCTTTACAAAGGACATTTTGAGTAAAGACTCAGAGGGGAGGGAGAGAGTCATGCAGATTTGGGATAATATAGCAAGCAAAAGGAGTAGCAAGGGCAACGCCCAGGCAGGCATGTTTTACCACGTTCTAAGAATGGCAAGAAGGCAAACTGGCTTGGAAGGGAGTATGAGAGGGAACAGCAAATGTGTTGAGAGATAACATAAAAGGCAGCGGCAGGGTTGTAGCGGCAGTCACACTGAGAAAGGCCTATTGTAAGGACAATGGAGGAACAGAGGGACAACACAATCTGACTTAAGACTTAGAAGGACCACCCTGGCCACTGTTGAGAAGAATCTGAAGGTGGATAAGGGTAGAAGCAGGCACTAATCCAGGCAGGACATAATGGTGGCTTAAATCAGGGTGATAGCAAATAGGAGATGAGAATTGTTAAGATTCTAGGTACACTTTACAGATGGGGGAACTGATAAAAGATCGGTTGTGTGGTAGGAGAACAAGAAGAATCAAAGATAACTTCAAAATGTCAGACATAAGCAGCTGGAAGAACAGAGCACCAGCTGCTGCGATGAAAAGAATGAAGAAAGAGCAGGCTTCAGGAAAAAGATCAGGACTTTAGTTTTACACAAATTAAATCTGAGATGCCCACTATACAGTCAAGTGGAGATGTTGAGCTGATAGTTGGATGTGACAGTGTGGAGTTCAGAGAAAATGAACGGGCTGGAGACTGAGATAGAAATGGTAATTAAATGGTATTTCAAGCCACAAAGGTGGATGAGATCACCAAGGAAATGGAGATTCTTGGAGGATGCCAACATTTAGAGAGATTAAAGAGTTGAGGAAGAAGTAGCCAAGAAGGAAGAGACAGTAAGAAGGAAAATCAGGAGGATATGCTTTAAAGCAGTGCTCCATACACTTTAACAGGCAATACGAATCATTCAGAGATCTTGTTAAAATGTAGATTCCAGTTCAGTAGATCTGGGGTGGTACCTAACCTCCAGCTTTTCTAGAAGGTAGTATACAGATGCTGTAAGACCACATTTTGAGTAGCAAGGCGTTAAGAATGGGTTTCAGGAAGAAGGGTAAGATCAATTTCATCCCAGTTTTGACAGATCAAACAGACTGAGGACTGAAAACTGAATCAATGAATGTAGCAAAATGGTAACTATCTTATTATGAGATATTTCAGTTGAGTGTCAGGGGCGACTGGACTGGGGTCCAAAATAAAACGAGAGGAGAAAAATCAAGAGTACCAACGACTCTTTTGAGAAGTTTTGCTATAAAGAAAAGGAATGAGATGACAGCTTGAGAGGGAAGTGGGACTGAAGGAGGGACCTCCAGAACATTTTATTATGAAACTTTTTACTCATAGAGAAGAGTCGAAAGACTACTACAATAAACACCCTTATGCACTCCACCCAGTCAACAACTGTCAACACTCTCCCAAATGTGCTTATAAAAACATGTTTTAAAATGGGAAAAAATCCAGTGGAAAAGAAAAACCTGATGACGACAAGGGGAGAGGTACTCAAATGATGTCAGTGAGTAGGAGAAAAGGGATTGCAAAATGGAAGAGTTTGGATTTTATTCTCAGTAATAAGGCCGAAAGACTGGGCAGGAATGTAGGTAGGTGGGTGCTTCTAATTTTCTTAGTGAAATGGCAAGATAACTGGAGAAGAGGTGTTGGAGGTTTGAGTGATGAGGAGGTATGGACCTATCTAGGAGAGCAGAAGAGCGAATAAACTATGGAACTCAAAGTATGACTACTCTATGACGTTAAGGGCCCACTTGAGGTTGTTGAAAGAACTGGCTAAACTGGAGAAGGCCAGCGGTGTAAGGTGTAAGGAGCCTAAGTGCCTGGGGCAAGTCACCTAACCTTTCTATACCCTAATGTCTTCAGTAAGATGAAGGTAATAATAGGATCTACCCCAGAGGGTTATGGAAGATTAAGTGAGGTCTTAATCTTCACACAGAGAGTACATAGAACACTGTCTCACACATAGTAAGTACTATAATTCCTAAATACATTACTGTATATAAAAAAAGTCACAGAATATAGCTGGTATATAAAAAAAAGAGAGAGTGAGTTACTAGTGTATAGCAGAGCTGGGATCAGAACATAATGTTTATTGACCAGTAAAGATGTTTAAGATTAAGAGTGAAAAAAAGTGAAAACCAGTAGGATTCCATATTTAAAAATGACAAACAATTGTGAATAATATTAAAATAATGGATTCTGAAAGGATACACAATACACATCAAAATGTTAATGGTAATTCTTGATGGTAGATTACTGGTGGTTATATTTCCATTTTTTGAATATGTATTTCTTTACAACTTTCATTTTGAAATTAAGGAAAACTGCAACAAAAAATTATGTAGAATTCACTCATATTCTCACCATAATCAATCCTGTTAAACTTTTTACATGTTTGCCTCCCAGTTTTTTTTCAAAGTTTATATTTATAAAAAAGTTATGGAAATAAAACATAAGTGCAGGATCTTTTCTTTTTTACTAAAAGACATAAACAATTAGAATGTTACAGAGTAAAGCTAAAGATAGGTGCCTACATCCTGACCCCTTTATGCCGGTCCTGGAGACAACCACCACTGATCTTGGTGTGTGCCTTCTGATCTTTACTTGAACACACACACACACACACACACACACACACACACACACACACACACCAAAAAATATATATTACATTATATATATGACAAGAAAACTTAAATATAAATGTTTTGTTTTTAAAATTTTAAGTGATCCGTGTTGTAGTTTGCTTTTCTCACTTGACATACTTTAAAGCTGATGTTGATACATATAATCCATTTCTGCTTATACTTATTCCTTTGCACATATGTGCTAATATTTTATTTCTCTAGTCCCCTCTACTGTCACTACTGTATGCTTTCCAGTAATACATCTCTTCCTATATACATCTTTTGGAACAAAAGTTACTGTCTCTTGGGGATTGACCACTCATTTTCCATTTTAAAGGATACTTCCCAAACACCCCCCTGGGTGGTTGGCTGCACTGGGCCTGCCCCAGTAAACAATTCCCCTGATCTTTACCAACACTTGATCTTGTCAGAATTTAGGCACTTTGCCAAGTCCAGTGGGTAAAAAATAGTACCTCTTGGTTTTAGTTGTCATTTTTCTGATTATCAGTATCCCCCCCTTTCTATTATTGTTTTTATTCACCAGAAATGGTGAATGTTCACTATAAATATTCTTTATTCATGTTCACTATAAATATTCTTTGATCAATTAGAATTATTTTCAATCATTAATACGTGTTCATCACATTTTCAGTTTCAATTCACCCTTTCTTTTAAGTAGGTTTACTTATGAGTAAATGGGGCATGCTCTTCATTATTTTTTAAAAAAGTAAACTATGAGGATTTGTCCCCAAACTATTTTTAATCATCTTATATTCAGACTATAACACTTCTGTGTGTATAACAACAGACCACAACTTACTCTTTGCAGCTCCTTAACATTTAGTAAATTTTCTAATAAAGACAAATTAAAAATTATATCATAAATATTATACTGACATTAAAAGCTCTGTGAAGAAATGGCACAATAAATTTGACCATTTCTGAAATGTCTTTAGGAACAATATTCTTGAAATACAGTGGTCTTTAGGCTGAATCAATGACTATCAGGTAAGAAGATGATAAACATACTACACAAACCTTGATTCCTAAGAGTAAGTCTGTAATTATCTACCATTAGAACAGCTCTGCTCTCTTCAGGTAAATCTAGGAATCAGAAATGATCTTTCACTGAGGAAAGAAGACAGAACTACACAGGAAAATGTTACCCATCTATCATCTGCTTATATTCTGTAATCTGATAAAGGCACATTTTAAAGTTCTAATGATTTAATTTTCCAAATTACTAAAGGTTTTATGAGTGACTGCAACCCCAGCACTTTATACAATGAGTTAATTATGCTCTTATTTTGCTTATGCCCTGGGACTTTAGAATGAATCTTGGAAAGTAGTCAGAAAAGGTTACCTTCAGCAACATCTGGAAACCATTCAGGGGGCAGACTATTTTGAAATGAGGGTTTTGCAAAAGTACATCATTAACAGCTATTTAAATAATAGTCTATGTTTGTTTGTTTGTTTGTTTTAGGCGAAGCAACCCTTGGTTGACCTCACAGATTGCAAGGACATTGTCAGTTTACAATCCCTTATTTTTATTTTTCACGCCTACATCACCTGGTCTTCCTAGGTGGTCTCTCATCTAAGTACTAATCCTGCTTAGAGATCAGATGGCATCGGGCTTGTTCAGGGTGACATGGCTGTAGTAAATAGTCTATGGACTGTCTACTGCTCAGCTACATCTAGCTTGTTCTGTCCTTTTGTGAAATGACGGTGGAGGACAGGGGAGGAGGAATCAGACATTTAAGTTTTAATAACTGCAAAGGATGTCATTTCCAGTATAAATATCAATATTTGAACATTCCTTTATCACAAGTCTCTTTTAAAGCATCTGTTTCGTGGATAGAAAATCATCTTTTATCACTGAGGAAAATGATGGGTTTTTTTGGGGAGATGAGTATCTTCTTGCATCATGTTTGTTTATTCCTGGTTGCCTTCCCCCAACTCCACTGGTTTGATCTCTCTTATCGGCATCAGAGACTTTCCCTCTGAAGTCTGGTGAGCCACAGACAACTTGTCTTGCTCAGACTGAGAGAGGGACTAAAAGCTGTCTGAAAGCTTTGGCATACAGATGGGCTTTGTGTTTTTGAACTTCCCTGCACAGTGATCTAGATGGAATCTCTGATGTCACTACCTTTGGATCTTTCCTCTTGGCTGGTAAGATTCTTCACAGAAGACTCTTCCAATCCCTTGTGTGAAGGGGAAGGTTTGGCTGCTAGCATTTTGGGAACCAAATAAAAAGAATAGTGCTGGGGAATTCTCCATTCATCATTCAGTAAGCAGTCATTCAACCCTCCTGTTTCTGGTAAAGTGTCCACGTCCATGTCCCCCAGTCCAGAGGTATTTGTTTTCCCCTCTCCAGAGAACAAACTTCCAGTCTACTGCCAGGGTACAGATGGAGTCACCCAGTGGGACAGAGCAGATGAGATTTTGAGAAGGTTTTCAGACAAGACTCTTTGTCTGTGTACCCTCCCTTTCCTGTAGACACCTGGTACTGCCAGTTCCAGAGACTTGAGGATTCTGTGGCATAAATCAGGTTGGTTTTCATTTCTCCATTGCAAACTAATAACATAGCTTTTTGGGTCTAAGTCCATTATCACTTCCCTATCTGCTTTCTAGCTTTTAAAATGTTGTTGCTATTGTTTCCTTCCTCTCTGTTTTCTCTATCCTTATATGTTTGTGCTTAAAAAAATTCCTTTATTATAGTTTTAGTGGAGTTTCAGAGACAGGAAAAATGTGTCACCTTACCTGTAGCCCACATAGCTATTTTATTTATTTTTACTTTGTTTTTAACTTTGTTATAAAATACATGACATAAAATTGGCCATTTTAACCATTTTTAAGTGTACAATTCAGTGGCATTAGTACATTCATAATATTGTGCGCCCCCCTCCACTATCTATGCAAAATTTTTTATTACCGCAAACCCCAGTTGTTTTTTCTTTAATTTCTTTCAGCAATGTTTTGTACTTTTCAGAGTATGATATTTTATCTCCTTGATTAAACTTATTCCTTATTTCATTCTTATGGATACTATGGAAATGGAAATACTTTCTATTTTTTAAAATTAATTGAATTAAAAATTCAATTTATTGGGTCAATACTGATTAATAATATTATATAAATGTCAAGTGTATGACTTTATAATACAACATCCGCACACTCTACTGTGTACTCACCACTCTAAGTCCAGTCTCCTTCCGCCACTTGTATTTGACCTTCTTTACCCGCTCTGTGCTTCCCCACCCTCTTCCCCTCTGGTAACTACCATATATACATAGCCATGATCTACATTCACAGCCAGATATGCTCATTATATAGTGAGCATTACTGAAAAATGTAAGCAAAGTATTTCAGAGTACATAAGTACTATAAAGGTTTACAATTATAGATCTCAAACTGTAAAACAATGGAAAAATATTGCCTATTCACTGACTGTCCCCCAGATTCCACAACTATTCCAATTTGATAGTGTTCTTCTCTACTGTCATTTCTTAATACTGGCACTGTTTCTAAAAATATTTTTATTACTATTCTTTGCTGCCTCTGTTTATAGCAAAAGTCTTTCTCCTTCTATTATCCTTTTATTACTTTGTTGACTGGTTTTCTTTTCCTTGACATTTATCAGTCTTAGTATGAGAAAGATTTGGCTTCTCTTTTTTCTGAAAGGTAGTTGTAATACTCAGTTGTGTGTAATCCTTCATTTTCTCATTTCACAGATATGTATTGAGTACCTATCAAAGGCCAGACCCTGTTCTAGGTAGTAGGAATAAAACAATGAACAAAACATTGCTCTCATAAAGCTTGTATTCTAGTGGCAGAGACAGGCAATAAATATGTCAAATAGAGTTTGGTATATTAAAAACGAAAACAAAGACGGGGTATAGAGAGTGACAGGGTTGGGTAGGGACATTAGTTAGTATATGAGGTGATCAGCTTATTTTAAAAGGTGACATCTGAACAGAGATATAGGGCGTGAGTATCCCAAAGAGAAAGTAACAAGTATAAAGACCTTGAGGAGGGAGCACGCTTGGTGGAGGGGAGCAGAAAAAGCTTTGTTTCTTGCTCATTGTTTACTATTTTTGCCATGCTTTACTCTTCACAAGGTTTTGGTATAACCCTTCAGATTTGAACAGACTCAGATTCCAATTTACATGAAAGGCTGAGATTATTTTGAGTCCAGTGGATAAATGGAAATGTTATTGTTAAGATAATAATTTGCTACAATAAGTATTTTGGCTGAACAAAGACTTGTAAGCAATCTAAATTATAGATATATTGCTTAGTTTTGAGACAGGGAGGATAAAACAGTGAGAAGGTTTTAGAGCCAGATCTGGTTTTGAGTCCTGGTTCTCCATGTACTTGCTGTTAAGTGATCTTGCATCAGAGTTCTAAATGTTAGTACATATACACCCTTTTATTCTAATTTTATAATGTCAAAGTATCATAGTGATTATGGGAGAAGATAATGGCTTGGGAAGCAGAAATTCTGAGTTAAACATTTTTGTTGCCACTTATTAAATAAGTAGTCTTAGACAAGCCATTTAAAAGTCTTAGTTTCCTTATCTATAAAAAGGAAATAAAAATACCTTCTTCATAACAGTATAAAGAGTGACATAATGACCTATACATGTGAAAAACAATTGTATACTATAAAATATTAAATTAAGATACACCTATTTTTAAACTACCCAAAGAGCTTTCAAACATATTTTACTCAAAATTTTTATCTAAGCACTTTCAAAATTGACTTAATATTACCTTTTGCTTTATCTATTCATTTGTACTTAAGAGTTGCATGCAAAATTTATTCTTCAAAGTCAGTTTCCTATTTTGGCCTATGGTAAATTTTATAAAGTTACTTTTTATCTTTTAAATTACACAGCAAAATTCAATAGGTATGAACAACTCAACCTGAAATTCTCAAAAAGGATCAGAATGCAGATTTTCGTTTTACTTTATTTCATGCAGATGACCATTTTGCAATAGAAAATATGGGCACTTGGAGAAAATAATCTGAAAGGATAACTAATATTTATTTCATATACTTCAATAACTGTTAATGACTAGTATTTTTTTGCTGGCCTTTCTTTCTTAACCTTTGTTGCTTAGCTAAATTATTGCATGCAAAACATAAATTTGCAGTCATATTTATTATCAATATTTTACATATAGTTTTCAAAACTGTAGTAGAGACTATTTTATTTCTAAGTATCATATTATTAGCTATTTGTTAAAAGCAGCCATATGTTGCTGAACAAGAATTTACAAGGCAATCCTAAAGCTAAAATCTTTAAAACACCCTCAATGGTCTTCAAAAATAATTTACAGGAGATTTAACAGAACGGACTTACTCCATGCCCTGTGCAGTCTGCCGTGCAATATCTATAAGTTTGATCATCTCAAATTTGGTCTCAATAATGTGGAGATGGTGATATAAGCTGGAGCCTTCACACCACTGGGTAACAATAGCCAGTTGTGGCTTTGTTGAATAGCCCATGAAGAGTAGGATATTCACATGTCGCGTTTTCCTGTAAAAAGAAATGTGACAGTACACAGTAAACGTCGACATACTTCAGCATGTATTAAAAAAGAGACAGAAGCAGTCTACTTATCAGTAAGATGTTGCCAGAAAAAGGTATTTTAAAAAAAGGCAACAGAAGGATAAATTTAGAAGGTAATTTAGTAATTGTCTAGTCTAACATTTTACTTTTTTCAGAAATATCTTTTTAATATACCTGAGGTTGCTTAAATACCTTCAATTATGGGAAACTTATCACTGAGACTGAAGGCTATTTCCTCCCATTCTTTTTTTTTAAGTGGTTCTAGTATTAGAAAGCTTTTGGGGTTGAGAAAAAAATCATTTTCCTACAATTTCCACCACTGGTTCCCTGAACTGCTCTCTGAAATAAAAGAGGGTAAGTGTGTCCCCTCCGGACCATAATAGCCTCCTGTGGGCCAAGTATCCTCACTTCTGTCCACCACTTTTCCCGAGTCACAGGTTTAGAATCCTCCTTGCCTGGGCATACTTTAGTTGTTGGTGTTCCTCAAGTTCCAGGGCATGACATAATCTCTAAATGTGCTCTGGTAAAATCAGAATTTTCAGAGTATTATTTTCATATTTGGAAGCATTATTTCTCATAATCGCATACTACGTTTTCATTAATTCACTCTAGGCTTAGTTCTTCTATCAGCTGTACAATATAATATTGCATACCACTTAAAAGAATGTGGCAAAAGACAAAATGTACTCAAACTCTGTTTCATACATTTTAAGTAAGTCTGTAGAGCTAACAGGGGCTACTACTGGAAAATAGGAGCTAATGAAGATAACTTCTGTGGAAAACAATAACGCACACAAACTCACCTGAGTACTCCTACTTCGTTTTTGAAGGCCTGTAACTGCTGAGGTGTGGGTGCTGTCACATTCAACATCTTCACTGCCACATCACCTAAAAGGTAATTGTCATTCTAAATGTTATCTGATATTTCAAATTTAAAAATACAAAAAACTCTTGGGTCTTTTCACTAATTACCACAGTCTTAAATTCATATCATTATTAAATTGTTTTATGGTTTAATAAGCTATATCATAAGTTCTTTAACTGCATTAACTTTCTAAGGATAAAAACTAAAATAACAATGACAATCTCAGACTAGTATTTCAATATACCAATCCAAAAAAACAGCCAATCTTGTTTTTCTCTCAGAAATTTAGTTTAACCAATTAAGCACCCATGGTACTTTCTTGTTTCTGTTGTTTTTGTTTTTTAACAATATTAAATTAGAAGCATTTATTAACTGAATATTAAAACTACACATGACAGGTCCGATGGAGCGTGGCTAAAATAGAAAACTACAAAACTTCTTTATGAGAGTAGTTAACATTAAAAAAATAAATCTATAGATCACTTATTGCTTTTGCTTAGGAAAGTTATTGAAATTGTAATCATAATTAAAAAAAAACTTTATATGAAACGGGCAGAACTCATATATATTGCCAGTGGGTGTGTAAATTGGTACAACTACTTGAAACACTATTGGCAGTTAACTACTAATACTGAACATATGTACATCCAGTGGCCCCACAATTCCTTCCTTGCTATATACCAAGCAAAACTGGACACATATGTTAATCACATGACATGTATGCACTAAGAGAATTCAGAGCAGTAGCATTTGTAATAGCCCCAAACTGAAAACTATTCAAATATTATCACACAGCAGATGGAAAAAGAAATCATTTTAGAGTCATATGATGGAATACTATACAGAGCATGAATGACCTACAGCTACACACAATAAGATAAATCTTATAAACAATGTTGAGTGAAAGGGGCCAGACACAGAAGAGTACATACTATGTGATTTCTTTATAGGCAGGATAGGGTCACTCTTGAGGAAGGAGGGCATGAGGACAACTTCTACAGCACAGGTGTTATTCTGTTCTTTGAGTATGGATGTGTTCACTTTGTGAGAGTTCAGTTACTTGTACACTTATATGTACTTTTTGGCATGCATATTATGCTTAAATATAATTAACTTATTTTTTGTGGTTATCAAAGTAATACAGTGCTCACAGTAAAAAAAAGTTAAACATTGAAAGCATAGAGCATAAAGAAAAAATCTCGTCACTCGGAAATGACCACTGTTAATTAATATACTGAAGTATATCCTACTAGGTTTTTATATGTATCAGTGTGATTTATGAATGCACATGAAGAGATAACCTAAAAAGATATGTACTTAAAAACTGTTTTTTAAAATTGTTATATATATTTCTTTGTTGCACCATAATATGGGATATTATACATGCTGCTTTGTAAAATTTACATCGCAGACACTTTTCCATAACGATAAACATAAATCTATCATATAAAATCATATATAGAGGTTATAAATTTACCCAATACTCTATTAATGGGCATTTACATTTATTTCCATTTTTCATTAATCTTCTAATGAACATCCTTGCACATATGTCTGCTTGTTACTGTCCAATTACTTCCTCATTATAAAGGTCTATAAAAGAACACTTGGTTCGATATACATAATGCCAAACTGCCCTCTAGAAAATTTGTAGCAATTTAATTTCCCACCAGCAGCATTACAATCACAACTCTACACATGACGAATTAAAAAAAATCTTTGTCCAACTGAGAGGCAAATAATGATGTTTATTTTTTTGAATTTGCAGTTCTTTGATAACTAGTGAGGCTGAACACTTTTTATGTTTCCTTGTCATTTTTTCTTTAGGTAAGCAGACTTTTAATATGTTTACTTGTGGTTTATAATACAAATAAAATTATCAGCAGAAAAATTATCAAAGGAAAAAAATATCTTGGGGACTAGTTCACCTGAAGAATCATCATCCTCTTTAAAAATTATTTAATATAATGATAGGAGACTTGGTTGTTATGAATCCAGTTTTTATTTCCCATAATTTGTTGACTCTTGAATATGATCAAAAAAGCTTAATGATGCCAACAGTGAATACTCCCTTTAATATTTTTTATAAAAGTTGCTAAACTTATAAACTATTACTATAACTTGAGACAAGGTCATTGTACTATATACATACCATGCCACTTTCCCTTGTAGACTGTCCCAAATGACCCAGATCCAATTCTTTGTCCCACTGTGATCTGCCCATCAGGAATCTCCCAGTCGTCACTTGAATCCCGTCTACCAAGTGTTTTCTTGATAAAAATAGTGCAAAGTCAAGCCAAAGCAAACAAAAAAGGAAAACTTTATGTTTCACACTAAGTACATTTGTGTAGGCCTGAAAGGGACATATATTAGGAAGAAATATGGCCTTTTAAAGGAAAAAAAAAACCATACTCTGGAGGAATAATAATTAGAAGTATAATTATTACAATACAGAACATAAACTGAAGACCTAAACTATTATTAGAATGAAAAAATTTATTAAAAAATAGAAATTTATTGGGTACTACCAGAAATATGTATTACTAAAATCAATAAAATAGCCTTTTATCATTTGGAGGACTATTAGGGGCAAGATGAGTACTATACATTTGTGACTAGTTTTGATTCCAAAAGCCCAAAATTTCAGTTAACATACTATGGTAACTGCTAATTTATCTAATTACTCTCCCAGTCAGTGCTAAATTTCCTCAAGTATCTTATCTGATCCAGCCTCTCAAAACAATCATCAATATACACAATCACTTTGGTAGGGTAAAGGATCCAGATATCTGACATATACTGTTAGTATACATTGCTAAAATTAAATTATTAATTTTTAAATTAGATTTCTTTTGCAGCAGAAACTTATTCTTTCAAATAGTGAAGTATGTCATTTGGTAGATACCTGAATTTAGGACCAACCCTTTAGAACATATATGCTTAATAATGCTTCCTAAAATACTAGCTTACTTCTTTTATTTTAGAAACAGAACACTACAGTTGACCCTTGAACAATGTGGGATCTAGGGGTGCCAGCTCCCCACCTCCTGCAGAGTTGAACATTCACATATAATTTTTGATTTTCCCCAAAACTTAATTGTCCCTTTGTATCCACTGGGGATTGGTTTCACAACCAATACTGTGTTCAATCCTCAGTGGCTGAATCATGGATGAGAAACCCGGGAATATGGAGGGCTGACTACTGACTGAAAAACATCCACATGTAAGCAGACCCAGTCAGTTCAGGTCTGTGTTATTTAAGAGTCAACTGTATTCTTACTTTTCCCAAATGGCCTTTTACTCAATTATGTTAGAGTTGAGAGCAAGTGTGTTGTTTGAATATGCTTCAAGTAAAAAATTACCAGATCTTAAATTTATTTGATTATGGGAATTGTGTCACATATGAACATGACCAAAATATCTGAAAGCTGACATTACATTGGCTATGATTTCTATATGGAAAGAACTTAGAGGAAAAAAGATATTATATCCTCTCACCATTCGATTCCTGTCTTCTGAGGAAGAAGATGATTTCCTTTCCCGCTGAGGTCCTGGAGATTTCTGCAATGCTTTCACATTAGTGAGTGAACCAGGTAATGAGGCAGGGGGGGTGGCAGACAAACCTGTGGTTGATCCTAAGTTAGTGAAAGGAAAAATGTATCCATTAAAGGAAGATCAAGGATGTTAATTTATTGGGGGCAGAGGGTGGGGGTTGATTTAGATTTATTTTAAAAATTCAGTGAATATTCAAATATTGATCTTTTAAAAAGGACAGGCCAAAAATGAGCCTCGTTTGGTGATTAGTACTATAATTCTTTTAGTTCTTTGGCCACTGACCTTTAAAACATTTGATTACAGATACACACTTTGCTTATTGATACATATTTCAGAAAAAGAATCTCTTTAAAATAAGAGATAAAACCAAAAATTACTCCCAAGGTTCTATTTCTTTAATTTAAAAAATCAAAAGGCAAAAATCAATTTAAAAGCCCATATAAAAAATAAACTTTTATTTTGTTACCTCAGCAGCCAATCAATATAAAAAAAGATGGAAATCCTCACATGAAAATATATTCTAACAATGACCTTAATGTTGAAAATACTTCACTTTTTCATATTATCCACTAAAAAAACACTCTACAGCACATACTACACTACCTAAGAGTGAGAGATACTGGTCAGTTTCCTTGGTTCCTGGAGGCTTATTCTACTAAACAAAGATTGTCTGTTGCCTGCAGAACTTCAATGTAAACAAAGCCACGCAAGTTTCTCAGGACTCTGAAAATCCCTGCCTTTATAAAATGAGAGCAAAATAAGTGATACGGCCTCTCAGGCAAGTTTCTACAAATGGAAATGTTCTATCGGCCAGGTGAGCCCAAGGGGTGCATTCTTTGAAAGTACTTAGTTGGCAGGGCTGCATGCCTTTCTGATGGGTACTTTTCCAAATGTTGGCTGAGTGGCAATGATTCTAAGTTCATGTACAGTAGGACTTTGTTCAGAAGGGTTCAAGGCAGAGTCCTAATGGGGCCTATGTACAGTTAAGTAGGACTGAGATGTCAAATAATATTTGCATATATGAAACAAAGACTCTAGGAGAATTTTTAAAAAAATGATTACTATTTGGGAGTGGGGGAAGGGAGTGACTATCTTTCCAAGAACAGGAATACCAATGGCAACATTTAAATGTTAAATCTGTGTGGAAATTTTATCATTACTAAATCACCTATGTTATCATGTGGAATTTCCATGATCTCATGTATAATTTTCTAAAAGAAAATGGTATCTGGAATGTTTATTAACTAGAGCACATTCCATTTTCTACATTCCATATTAATAATTTTCAATACCACAAAGCCTTAACTTTGCAATTCTGATCTACTCAGTACTGTATTCTATTATTTATTGTGATTACACTACTCAGTACTGTAGACTTCTAGTCCATTCTATGGATTTTCTGAGAAACAGTTGAGCTGAGAGTAAAAATCTGAACCACCTCCACACATTCAGAAAAAGTAAGACACTAAGTAGCAAAAGCCAGTAAATATAATTCTTTAAAAATATTTATAGCAAGACATTTCTCTCAATTTTAACTTAAAATTTTAAAGATGAGTTTAACCACTAACTAAAGTATAGCAAGAAAAATGGTAGAGTAAAATTATACTGCTAACTTTTTCCTTATATTAGGTCATAACTGAAAATATTAATCCTCAAATTTTCTGAAGCTACAATATCCCTAATTAAAAATCACTTTTAAAGCTCCCTACCTTTGATATAAAATATACAAAAAAATTTAGAATATATAAAATATACATATCCTACATTTTAAAAAGTACACTGCTGATATTATAGAAAAATAAAGCCAAAAGTCTAGTATAAAAATCTCATAATAGGGATTTCCATTTCCATTTTTACTTTAAACAACCCCCCCCACAAAACTTGATAACAAATATTAAGTCATCAACGTTATCACCTAAATGGATGAAAATAAAAGAAATTCAAACCGAAGGACCCCTCCCACACACATTATTTATTGCCACCCACTGAGTTTAAGAAGTTATCAAGACCAAAAAGTAACTAATGTAACAAAAAACAAGATGGAAATAACAGATTTTTCTTGCTTTTAAAATTTATGACAGACAGCATACAGAAAGCTTGTGGTAGTGAGTATGTGTGAGAAGCACATTCAGAGCATTCCAGCCAGGCCAAGCAGAAATTTAGTACTGAAAACTTTCACACTTACAAACACACGCTGTGAGGGTGAGGCACAAACAGTATCTGTATTTCATATTTAGTTTGTTTTGGGTGAAAACAAGAAAGAAGAGCCCAACTACCTCTGAACACTGGGCCAGGCTCAAAATCAAACACTATTTCACTGGGGACAGAATGTAGGAGGGGACTGGGAGTCCGGGATTGGTATTTCCGAAGACAGCGCATCAGCTGGTTCAAAGGGGCTGTTAGAAGAGAAAGAGAGGGGCAGGCAAACACAGGAAGACAGACACACAGAAGAAATGAAAGAAATCATGGGGAATAAATAAGATGAGTCGAAGCCTGCTTCACAAAATAATTCTGGATGTTTTATAAACTGCTTACTTTCATAAAATCCCAATGATTTTTTAAAAAGTGACTCATCAAAAAAGGACAAGAAATGCCACTTCATTTTAGGTACTAAGCAGGCAGTTATTATGACTAAGTTAACTCTGTGATGCTAAAATGATGGCAACATTTAAATGCTGAATGTACTGGGCAAAATTTTCAAAAGCCACGGCTACTAACACATATGAAAAGTCAAACTAGCAGCAACATTAACTGGTGGGTTCATGGAATAACAAACAGAAAACTTTTATTACTATGTGTTATAGTAAATACTAAGTCCAAAATATATAATGCAGGGTTATTATTTTGGTAGCTTCACAGGTACATAGAAACATAACAAAAGATGGTTTATACAATGTTTATTCAATATAAAATATCTTTGAGTCTGGGCTTAGATATTTTAAAGTTAAAGCAGGTCACAGGGACAAGATCAACTCTAAGCAAGATAAGCAAGTATTGCAGGTCTTCCTTATTAGACAGAAGACAGCTGAAAAGGGAGCATGGAGAATAACCTGGAAGAAAACTTTAAGACAGTTTCAAATATCATCTCTTGGAAAACATCATGTGGGGTTAAATTCTTATTTAAAAAGTATTTTCTTAATCAATGTTATCTTATGTCCTCCTTTTTTACTGGGTACTAGAGTGAATATGAGCTGAAAATTCTGTAAGAAATCTCAATTTAATTTCTCATTTGCTTATTTTATTTACTGAACTGAAAAAAGGCAACTGGGCTTTTCTATTAGGGAGTCCATTCTTTAAAATGTACATTTCAAACCCTTGTAGTAGGCAGAAGGGATTATGGTGGACGATATTTACCAGGCAGCCCAAGGGATTCTCCCCAAGAATGACTTATGAAAGCCAAGTTTTAATGGATTCCAAGCTCAATCTTTAAGTACTAGTGGAGGTTCCCAAAGGAAATTCTACATTTCCAGCTTTGGAGATGGTTTGGAATCAGTAAAGTGGGTAAAATAACTAAGAATCTCTCTTTGATAGCAACCATTTAAAACTGTACATGGCACATTTAAGATTCCTTTTTATGTACTCTCTTTTTCTCTACTCAAGTTATAAATTAGCTAAAATTTTATTAGAGATAAATGATCAATACTAAAGAAAAACAAAAAAGTTTAGGTTTTCTCTATACATTTTTCTCTGTGTCTGTGTTTCATGAAAGAAGCAAATATAAAAGAGACAAGCAGCAAAGCAGTTGCATTTTTCTCTGAGCTTTTTTTTTTTTTAAATTGAAATCACCACTTACCTCCATCACTACGAAACCCTTGGTCTCTAATCAAGTCCTACAAATAAATAGTAATGTATATTTTATTCAAAGCTTATGGTAAGAAACTAACAACAACACTGAATTTTCTACTAAGCATTAACAGAAAGGTTAATTCAAAATAATAACTGTCTTATAATTACTTCATGAAACAAAGTATATAAAATTAGCTAGTGAACATGATAAAACCGAAATTTTGAAGCACTTGCCAACCTAACCCTATATTGAAGGGATTATTAGTCCTGATCAAATGTTGAAATCCATTTCAGGCCATTCAAATCCAATGGCTGTATCAATTCTTAAAAAAAGTTCTACTGGCACATATTAAGAGCCATAAAATGTTCATACCCTTTGATCCTGTAATTCCACTTCTGGGAATTTTTCCTAAGGAAATAATTCAGAAGAAAAAATGATATGCACAAAGATGTTTAGTGCAGCATTATCCATCATACTAAAAAAATCAGAAATAATTATTTCCCTCTTATAGGCATTTAGACATACTGGCTAAATAAATTATAATGTATCAATTTAATGAGTATTATGGTAGCTACTAAAACAATTATGAAGACTAAATCATGAAAGATGTTTACAATATAATAAAAAACAATACAAAATTAAATGTACACTGATTACAATCATAAAAATATGAATAGGGACACACTAGAAGGGGAAAAAACACAATGGCTCAAACAAGGCTTTTGTTTTGTTAGGCTTTATTATTAAATTACAGGTTTTTACAATAATGTTGGGAGTAGGGGAAAGAGTCTGCTGGCAATGCAATTCAATTTGGACCTTAATAGGCAGAACTTAGTTTGTTTACCTAGCATAACTTAAATGTGAGGGATTGAATGGCCCCAAATGTCTCTAAATAGGTTCACAGTCTCTTTGCAAATAGGCGGTTTTTTGTTTACAGGCTAAAATGAAGAGTGAATTCTTTAGAAATGTATTTCTATCATGTTCAATGTATTATATAAAGCCTTCAACATTTTCTGCAAAATATCAACAAATACTCATACCTGCAAACAAGGTGCTAGGCATTAGGGGTTGTGTGGCTACCAATAAATACAAAACACTGGTGGTCTCACTAACTTTCTTAGTTCTAGAGAGCTTATAATCTAAGTGGGAATAAAATGTACACACATGAAAATTAAATAATACAAGAATAATAGCTTAAGAAAACAATAAAAGAGGTACCAAAGTTGCTTAGTTAATTGCTAAATAAATGATATGAGTGAAAAGATTCTTAGTGCTATACAAGTTCAAAGGATAAATAACTATAGCACTTGGTCATTGGTGAAGCATTTGAAGAGATGGGCTATGAGTTGGGGTTTGAGGAATAGACAGGAATGTAGAAAAGAAAAGCAGAGAGCCTTCTGGACAGAAAGTCAAACAAACAAACAAACAAAACAGAAGACAAAGGCAGAAATGCCACATCCTTTTCCTTTTTGCTGCACCTGCCCTGTAACTAACTCCTCACAACCATGGATCTGTCAAATTTGGCTTTCTATATTCTTATAACTTTTTGCTAGTACCATCATAAGCTTTCATTTTTCTATCTCAAATATGTTCAGGATTTTAAAAATTTATTTAGGTTTTTAACTTCTTTCAACAATGTTTTGTAGTTTTCAGTGTACAAGTGTTATACTTCTTTGTTAAATTTATTCCTTAGTATTTTCTTTTTAAAGCTCTTATAAATGGAGTCGTTTTTTAAATTTCATTTTCAGATTGTTTATTGCTAGAGTTTATAGAAATACAACTGTTTTTGTATATTGACCTTGTATCCTGAAACCTCAGTGAATTCATTTATTAGCTTTAATATAGTTTTTTGTGTGTGTATGGATTCTTTAGAGTTTTCTATAGAAGATTATGTCATCTGAAAATAGTTTTACTTCTTAAAAAAAAAAATAAAGCTTCCTGACAATCTCTGACAATCTTTCTACTTGTTCTAGATTAAACAGGATCTTCTAATATTCTAATACTGGCTATTTCAAACTTTCCCTCAATCTCCTATAGTTCCTTCCTTATTTATGTATCTTCCCTTTAGCATGATAGAGAAAACAGAAGCTTTCAAAGAACTTTGTCCTGCCTAATATCTACAAATATTTGCACAGTAATATTAGCCATACTTTCTGAATTCTTATTATGTGTCAGGCATAATAAGCATTTTCAAATCACTACAAGAAAAAGATACCATTAACCTCAAGGTTAAGTCATTTCCCAAAGGTCACACTGCCTGTAAAGAGCTAGCTAGGCCTATCTTTAATTCCTCATAGCTTCTAAGGAACACTGCTTGCAAGCTCAGGGAACTTTACTACATGAATTATTCTCTCATTTGTTATCCTCAACCTCTCTCTTCATTGCCAGTACCTCCAATGTTTACTGGGGTTGCATTTTTTACCCTCTTTTCAACTTATTAATATACTCTTTGAGTAGTATCATTTATACTCATTACCTGATTCATGCTAATTATTCTGAAATCTGTATTTCTGCTTGAGGTCCTAATATTCAACTACTATGGACTTTTAAAACAGTGAAGTCCCGTAGTCATCTTGAAGTCAATAACTCTAAAATAAAAGTTATCATTTTCATTTCTACAAACCCTATTCTTCTTTCTTTGGTATTTCTTATCATAATGAATGGAATAAATACAATCTATCTGCCCAAACCAGAGAAATATGGGCATTATCCTCTACCTTTTGTCTCTTTCACCTCTCTCCTCTATTACTTACTATATCGCATAAGGCCAGGTATTACTCTATTTCAATCATTAATCTGTTGTGTGATCTTGGGCAAATTTCTTAAACCTCTCTAAACCTAATTTTCTTAAGAGTAAAATAAGGATAATAATAGTACTTAACCCATGGGTGTTTATGAAGACAGAATAAGGAAATTTATGTAAAGTACTTAGTACCTGGCATACAGTAAGCATTCATAAGTAGTAGCCTACTTTCAATATCATTCCTAACAATCTTGCCTATTAAATTTTTCACTAATTCAAAAGATTTTTCTAAAATATGGTGATGATCACTTTCTCTCCCAAAGTTTTTCAGACTTCCCACTACCAGCTGCTATGGAGACCTGAGAGTAATACACAGTGCCTTTCAGTTGGACTCTACCTACCCAGTTTCATCTTCTACCATTCCCTACCCTTCTCCTGAATCCTAAACTCCTACTGTCTCAATCATTAATTACATCCCATGTAAAGATATTTCCATATTTTTACACATACTATTTTCTTAACCAAATGCCCTTCCTTCCTAAAGCCCCAACCAACTACTGTACTTAATAAACTCTTAACTCATTCATTTTTACAATCTGGGTTAAAGGTTGTCCCTTCTCTGTTAAATATTCCTAGATCCAACCAGGCAGAGTTTATCACCCGCTCTGATAAACTATCACTACATATTTTTGTGATTATTTATACATATATGTCTGATTCATCCATTATACTATGAACTCCTTGAGGGCAAAGACTGTGTGCTAATTTATCCTTAATTCCTAATTTTGACACAGTGCCTACCTATCCCAGAGTGATATTAAATCTTGTTTACTGGAATAATAAATAATGATTAAAATTGGATTAAACGATGATGAGACCAGAGAAGACACGTTTAAAAAAAGGATTAAAACCTAATGACAAACTTTACATGACAAAAAACCCCCACAAAATTCAAGATGTGTATACAGATGGAATACAATGGCATAATCGAGAAAGTAAAGAAGGTAAAAGGTAGCTTTACATGTCAAATATATAAAGTAAGATTAGTCTTTAAGGTTTATTTAACTCAAAGTTGTACTTTTAGAAATTTAGGTAGAGGTTTCAAATTGATGTAAAGATCTGCAATTGCATTCTTATCTTTTCTTTACCATAAAATGGCCAGTGGATTCTGTTAAATAAATGAAGACTTTTATAGAGATGATGTCATAGGGAAAAAAATCAGAATAACTCTAATTTGGCACCAGTTAAGTATTTAATGCCATCAGAGAAGATGACAAGGCTTTTCTGATTTATAATTCATACAAGTCTATCACTTATAATAACTGTGATAAATGAAAGATGGCACTTATTTCTGATCTATATTATAATTGTATCAGAAAAATAAAGAAATACACTTGAACTTTTTCAATTCTAACAATGCTGGATACTTACATCAATATTGACAGGCTCTATTGTGTTTATATGCACATTTGGAGCTGATGAGGACCGGTCTCGTTGTCCAAACTGATTTCGATGATCTTCATCTGCTGGTCGGAAAGGCTGTGGAATTGGAATGGATTTTGAAGGAGACGGACTGGTGAGAATTTGGGGCCTGGAAAAATCAAGTCATTGGAAGATAAGGCTCAGAGCAACTTTATAGATATAATAACATGAAAAAAATGGATGACAAAGATTTCCTTATTTTCATATTCTCAAATAAAATCTTTACAATAAAGCATTAAAACCCTAGCAGTAATGGATTTTAGAAGTATTAGTTTAAAAAACTAAGATATGCCTATAACTATGACTGACATAGTTGCTTTTGCTCCAGCAGACCCTCCAGGGACTGCCAATAATAAGAAAGAACACTGAGTCGTATGCAGAAAACTCCAGGGAAATCTATAAATGGCTAGAAATTACCTGTGGCTAAACAGCTGAAGAAACTCTTGTCCTTTAAAGTTACACAAAAATGCTCTAAGTAGGGACTGAATGAATAAAAGCTGCCATTTTTTTTCTACCTTTGTCATTTCTTGACAGCTGAAGTTACTAAAATGAAATTTTTATGGAAAGTATTAGGAAATTATAAATATTTTGAGAATACACATGTGTAATTTAAAACTTAAAAGATAAACCTGTTGCTTTATACAAGAGTTGAATTAAAATCCTGAACAATAGCAAAAGACCATTTCCAAATTCAAAAGATGATCCTTATAGTGTCAGTCTCTCATATTTCGAAATTTTTACGATGCCCAATAACTGACACAAGAGACACAGAAGAATCACATATTAAGCATTAAAGGAATTATTTTTAAAAATTGCTTTTTGGTGAAACCATCAAAATAGGTTACAGAGTGAGCTATATTTTGGTACTGTAGATAAATAAGAAAATCAATGATCTCTTATCACTGGCCCTGAAATAAATCACAGAGCACATTAAAGTTTGAGAGTAGGATGTAAACAGCTATGCCCCTCAGAAAAGATATCCAAGGGAGCAGAGAAGTGAGTATCACTTGAAAGATGAGGTATAGCTGTCTCAGTGAGCTCCATTAGGACCAATGAATGACTCAGTCTAACAGAGACTGGTTATCATTCAACCTTACCTTACGCAAACTCTGAAATCAGTATTATTTAGTGGTTATTAAGACATAGCCAGAAAGACAATGTTGAGGGAATGAAAAGACATTTTGTGAAGGGAGAGGATTTAGAGAGGAATGAGAAGAATATATAGTAGAAAAGAAATAGATAAAGGTTTAAAGAGCCAAAGAAGTCAAACAGTGACAAAAAGCTTATGAATAAAGCATGTTAACAGAACCCAAACCATACTATAGTTTGACTTCTCTGAAGCACGCTATTAAGGCTGGGGAAAGAAATTTTGACTTTATATGTTCATATTAAAAATGATAAAATATTACTTTAAATAGTTCATATCAGCCCAGTGTAGGTAAGACTGATGGAACTGGCCTTTACGAAAAGCAGCATGCTCCACTGGTCTTTTTCATTTTGACTGTTGAGAAATTTTTAGTCTGTGACAGAGCTGTATTTTTGCTTTAGATAGTCAAATATATGCCCTTTGCCAAAAGATTTTAAAAGCAAGTAAAAAAAAAATGTAAAAATGACAATATTAGTTTTTTAAAAAAGTTTTGGAAAACGCAGTTTTTTTTAAAAGGCTATTTGTAGGCTGATCTGAAGTCTCAAGGCAATAGCATACTTTAAGGTAGGACCTGAAGGTGAAAAACCCTAATTTAACAACTGTATAAGACAGTCTAATAAATATAATTGGTTTGGTGTAGGCATGAGTGACAGTAAGTCATTCTTGAAACTTACTGAATTGAGAAAGTGGCATGTAGTGCATATAAAATCAGAAATATGTATGCAAAGGACATCATATCTAAAGAAAAGAATAAATATACTAGAAAAAAAGATATCTTCCTATTACACAAAATCAGAAAGACTATATATAATTTGGCAGTTGGTATCTACCACCATCCACAAAAAAGTATGCGTTGGTCCGCAAAGTCAATTTATTGTCATCATTGAGGGCAAGTATATTGTAATTCTGGAAAATATTTCCAGTTATTGATCCTGATGTCATTAAATATCTGATCCACGTCATAATTCATTGGTAACAAAAAAGTCTTGGATTATAATTTGATTTCTCATAAACATCTTCCAAAAGCAGAGAGAGTGTTGGTCCATCCAATAAGAAGTTCGGTTTATACAACGGCCATATCTGAATTAGTCTTTCTGATTTGGGTTAATGTAAACCAGCAATGTTCCTAACTCTCATCCTTTCTGAGAACTGATAAAAACTTAGTGTCCGCACTGGGAAGTCTTTACCTAGACCAAGACAACTTACACTCCATGAAGTATATTGGCGGTCAGCAAACTGGCTTTCTCCTGATACCTGTACCTACATTGCAAACCTCTTTAAAGCAGTACCAAATAATAAAAAATAATAATTTTTATCTCTAATACCCTTCGGCAAATTACCAATTAGTTTGGATCCCATTTTTAATATGTAATATTAAAAATTTTGAAGCAAAATGACTACTTCTGTTCAGCAACATGTAAATTTTTCAATGTTGACTTATAAATTTATACATTCCATAGCATTTTTAAAAAGTAGAAAAGTAGGTACTTCTAACTTTTTATTCAAATTGGGCAATGTATCACTTCTGCAGTATGTCTTGGTTATATCCATTATTATACGTTTCATGACCATTATAATTGTTATCAGGACCATTAACAAAATGCAAAGGAATTCTGACATAGAATAGGATTATCTCCTTTCTTTTCACAGGTACACATATTCATTTGTGACATAAAAGCATCAGGAAAACAAAACTTCGAACATCTTTCTCATCATTTGCTCAAGACCAGAATCTACTTCAGTTTAGCTAAGAATAAAGTACTCATGGCATAGGCAAATGGTTTAATTAAAGGTAGCACCATTACTGTAAGGCAAATGTCCTAAGTATACCATTACAAACCTTGAGAGAGGCCAAGCTAATTTCATTATGATGTTCTGTAACTCTGCTCACAGAACTGGGACCTGCCATTAAAAAGGCATCATGATCCATAGAATCCATCAGGACTAAGTGTTATAGCTAAAGGATTAATTAAAAATCAAAACAAACAACCGCTAACATTTTGATTTGATCTTTTAAGAAATATAGAGCTGCATACAAATAATGATAAAGACAGCAAGAATAAAATGACTCCACCAGAGTGGTAACTGTTACAATCTGACATGAGAACATTGGTTGCATTTTCCAGTGTTCCAAAACAGGTAGATACATCTACCTATTCCTTAATACACAAGTTTTTTTGCTAAATTGTTTAGCCTATGAAACTTCCAGAAAGGCTTGCTTCATAACAATTATAGGTCTATTGGGAGTGTAAATTAATTTTTTTATTTCTTTGGGTAGAAGAAATATTACATTGTGGAGTGGGAGGAAATAGGGTTAAAACTGACAATAAATATTTCTGATCTTAATTATCTCTGGAATAGTCTAGAGCAGAATACCATGTGGGGACCTTTTTTTTTTTTAACTATATGCTTCCAGATATAGTATAATTTATACTGCCTCAGATCTAACAGGGAAAGAGTATGCAGACTCATGTAAGAAATGCTCCAAAGCAAACTAGTATCTACTAAACCTGTCATCATCTCTTTTTTCCTACTACAAAGCTTGAATATGTGATGACTTTGTGTTATCTTTAAAGTTAGTTCTCTCCTTTATCCTCCACGATTGATTAACAATACCATATTTTTTCTTGCATACTTTATGAATATCCATCCCTTCTGCATGCTGCCACCACTCCAGTTCAAGTCTTCATTGCTTGTCACTGTCTTCACTGCCAACAGCATGTTAGCTGGCCTTCTTCACCACAGACATTTCTCTACCAATCTATTTGTATATCACGGCTAAGTGATTCCCTAAAACTATTTGTCAAGTTAGTCCTCTGCTCAAAAACCCTTTCCTCCCTTTCATGTCAAGTGTAAATTCCAGCCTCAATTCCAAGACTCTTCGTAATCTAGTCTTACACACGCTTCTTCTTGACTTAGATCAGCTTCTCTTCATTATCTCCCAAATCTATCACTGTCATGCTTTATTTATGCTTTTTCACCCCCCACCCCACCCCTGGATCACCATGCCTTTATTCCCTAGGTTCATTCAGATTCTAAATTCTTTAAGGTTCAATTCAAATTCCACTTTCTTCATTAAATTTTCTTGACTACTCTCTCTATTCTCTTCCCCTATAAATATGGTAATACTGTCCTTATCACATAGTTTAAAAACTATATCATAAATTGCAGATTATAATTATTTACTATTTTTAAATTGTTTGCCATTGTCTCATATGCTAATGGTACTTTTCTAAATGGAAGTTATGTACTTCTATATGTGAAATTACTTAATAAAGCGATGAGCACAAGGCAGGGACTCTAAATTACCTGTTGATTGATTTTTCAAGACCAGCCCTCAAAAAATTTGTCATCTTTAATCTCATGTATCTGTACCAAATGCATGTTAAATACCTGACTGTATAATAAAACAAGGTTTCTGAAAAAACATCCCTTTTAACAATCAAAATGTTGAGGAAGTTTTATAATAAACCAAACGATCCAAAAGAAATCAGCTCAAATAGCATGTCACTGAACAGCAGGAGTCAAATCATACCCAATAGAATCGGAAGGGGGTGCGGAAGGGGATGATCCAGACGTAAGGGTGGTCTCTGCTAGGGAGGCCTCCTCCTGTGGTATTGGGTGGTGTTCAAAGAACTTGGAGACAAACAGCAAACTGTGAGGCAAAAACAAAAACAAAACAAAGCAAACCTAACTTGTGCAAAACCCAGAAGCTTCATACACCAAATATAAAGTTAAAAGAAATATCTGAGGTCAAATCCCACTTTCAGAAACGATTAATTCAATTAGTTGTGTTTTTGTCTAACAGCTCATTTAAAAAAATTTATATTGTATTTTCAAAGGCAAGAGAATCTAAAACTAATTCATATGGCAAATTTCTACATATCAGAGAAGAAAAATCATGCTTTATGGTTAAGAAATTAGAAGAAAATTGATCATCATTGTGAAGTTAGATTATAACATTACAACATACTTTAAAGGTCAGAGCCAAATTCTATTTGCTCAAGTGATCAAGAAAAGTAGTAAGACCTTAGCAGCAGCATTATCAACACCACACACACAAAAAAGGTTAAAAAAGACTCAGTCTAATCTATTAGAGAAACTGGCATGAAAAGCAAACAGAAATTTTAGAAAGAGATCCGCTAGGTATAAAGACTTTATATTTTACTTTAAAATCACTTGGGGGTAGGGTTAAGGGAAATGGAGAAGGGGGAGAGGGAGAGAAGGGAGAGGAAGAGCAAAGGAGGGAGGGAAAGAGAGAGGGAAAGAGAGAGAGAGAATGACGGGGCTGGGGGGAGGTAGGTAGGAAATAGAATTCACAAAATAGCTGACAGAATCATATCCCCAATCTGTGGTCCAAAAATATATGGTTAACTTAACTGAAATGACACTTTTATCCTCCCCAAAATCATCTAAAAGCCTAGGAGCAAGGGATCTTTATGAATTAAAAAGAGAATATAAAACATAAATGAAATGTATAGCTGAACCAGAAGTACAGTTTTGGAGTGAAGTACAGGCTATACTACATATTATTCCCTAACCACTTTTTTTTAAATCCTTGTAATAACTCTACTAGACAGAAAATTCCCACAGATTCTAAGACATCCTAGAAAAGGTAAATGTAAAATGATAGAAATGATTCTTTTGATTACTTACTCAAGTTGGTCATAATTAACACACATCAGAGGAACCTCTGTACTACAACGCTGGTGAAATTTATAACCACATGTTTGACAGCGGAAACCCTGGAAAAGCAGCTTTCGACAAAAGTCACAAAATGCTAAGGTGAAAAAAGTTTTCCGTACCTGCAAAATAAAACATAAGAGGATTTCAAAAACTTGCAAGAATCTTTTTATAAATCAACTTGTTTACTCTCTTGTTTAAAATTACAAATCTTTTATATGTTTATATCATGGGAACTACCTTTTACACTAAGATTCTAAAATGAAAACCAGTGGATTCAAGATAATAGATGGACTACATGTATTATCTCCTATCCACTATCCAATTAAAAAACTCAGAAATCTTGATGGGAAATGAATAAAAGACTCAAAACTAATTTCAAGCTTGACTACATAAAAGTAAAAGTAGAGATATGATAGGAGAAGGAACAGCAGTGAAAGAAAGGAGAAGAGTATCATTTAACAATTGTATGAAGAAAGGAGTTGTGATGCTTACTGGTGTTAACAGAAAAGAAACAAAGGGATACTTACACTTTAAAGTTACAAAGGTACCCGATAGAGAAACCACAAACCTCCCCAAACAAAAAAAAGAACATGTTGGAGGTTGTAATGCCATGAATGACCTAATTCCCTGTGGAATCGGTAATCTGTAAATGATGTCTAAAGTTGAAAAAGCAAAAAATTGTGCCTTAAAGTTATTTAGTAATATGAAAATTATCATCAAAAGAACTTAAAACAGAAACCATTAAAAATTAAGAGTGATTTCCTTTCGAGATTGGCATTAGAGGCTCACAGGGGATGGTGCAACAGATTATTTTTCATTATTCACTATTTCTAAAACTATATGCACTTGATTAAAATAGAAAAACATTTATTTATAAAAGAAAAAACTAGTTTGTAACTGTATGAAAATCAGAATAACCCTGTCTAAATTTACTAACTAGGATAAATCGCCTAAAAGACAGTAAGAAATACTTTGAACAAATTATTACTTTTTAGAAGATTAGAACACTTAAATGTATTTGTGAACATTTCTCTATGTGAAACTTAAAAGACAACATGTAAAGACTCCACATCAGAGACAAATGATGTACAACATGGGTCACGTAAACAGAACTGTGCTAAGTAGGCCCCAACTTGATAACTACCTAAGTCAGAAATTGTTTGAAAAGTATTCATTTTGTGTAAATAATAAGCAGAAAATGTAAAGAAGATAAACAAAGGTCAAAATGTTAACAATGGCTGTTTCAAAGTGGTGAGGGCATGGGTGACATCCATTTTGTCCTTTGCTGCATATATTCAATTCATCTCAGTTTTTCAGACAGTTTTAGTCACAAATGAGAGTAAAAAATGTATTTTACATTATGACCCAGGACACACTTGTATTCATAGAACAATACTCACCCTAACTATATATAATATACATTAGAATTTTCTACTCTACTCCATGTAAATGCTTTTCACAATCCAGTAAATTGATCTCAACACCTACAGTTTACCAAACTCTTCTCAATAAGCATATATTTAATGGGATAAAAAGTGATTTAAAAATGTTTTATCAAGAAAATGGTATCTTGGCATATCATCCATTCTAGACTTTTAAGGACATTTAAGCAGTTTTAAAAATGGCTCTTGTTTTCTTCATCTTTTTTCTATTATCACTTTTTAGGGGATTTAAAAGGCAACCACGTGTTTTCAGCTTTGTTCCTTTTCCATTGGTCTCTGGATATACAAGAAATTAGAAAATCTTTTTTAATATTATGTGACCACTATTGACCAATACCAAGAATTTTTTATCCTGCTAACAATCAGGAAATAAAGCACAGAAAAATACAAAACGTCTGCATAGGAATCAGCATTTTTCTTTTTGCTAACTACTCGCACCTTCACTTGTCTGATAATTTGTTGCATATCATGAAACCCTAATTTCTCTTCCCTCATCATTTGTAGTTTTTCTTTCTGTCACCAACTTACACTTGAAAACTGTGTAACTGGTTGGTTGTATATGTAAAGGAGAAAAAAAAGAGACAAAAAAGGAGGTGACGAAGGAGGGAAGCAGAGAGGAGAGGAAAACATCTGAGGAGGGGAAAACATGGGTGTGCGCTTGAGTATAAACTGGAAGTGACATGTATCTGTGAGTGTGCCTTTGTCAAAAAAGATTTAGGACACAGGAAGGTATATCTTTTCTTTTGGGCCACAATTTAGGCTTATCTGAATTCGAGCATACTGACATGGATGGTAAATGAGTGGGAGGCAAAGACCAGGCAATCTGCATGCATTAATTTGTAAGGTGTGGGGCTCTTTGAAACAGAACATTAACCTGATTGCCTGTAGAAAATGGGAAGGGCAGACAACATGGCTTCTGTTTCAAATCTTGTTTTCCTACCTTCCCCGCCCCCTCCACCTCACCAGTTCCCAAGGGCTCCTGGGATGTAGGCAGATACTGAAGGAGCTGCTTTAATATCAGACTCTATGAAACCAGAAGGTATCAGCAGCATTCCTTGAGTAGCTGACAAAATCCAGCACAGAGACACAAAGAGAGGAATTCTTTCCCTTTCAAAGCAGAACACAGGCTTGTACCCTTACCTCTACATGGCACTCAGAACAACTGTTCTAAAACACAAATCTAATCACACTTCTCCCATTTACAATCATTAAATTTCCAATTAGTTTACAGAAAAGTCCAAATCTTTAACATGACTTACAAGGACTCTCATGAGCTGGACTCTCCTTAATCCACCCATAACTCTTGCTAACTTTTTTTTTTTTTTAAAGCTGAAAAGGTACCATGTTTCATTGCTGTTTACTCTGTCTTGAGTACTCTTCCTTTCAGTCTTCAGCTGCTAGTCCCTCATCCATCAGACCTTAGTTTAGGTATTCCTTCCTTTGGGACACCTTCCTGACTCCTCGAAGGGCAGGTTAGCAGTCTCCACTCTGTGCATCTATCTATAGCACTTTATACGTACAAAATAATTACAAGTGTTTATGAAGTTTTCCTGTTACTCATCTGTCTCAACTCTAAGGCTGGGATCCTGTGTTTCATATTCACTGTTATATCCCCAGATCAGACACAGTGTTGGCAAATGGAAGTAAACATTTACTGGCAGGGCTTCCACATTGACACTAACTTGCAGTTTGCTTTTATTATTCTCTTATGGCAAGGACCTTATTGAGGCGCTATTTTAATACTATTTTATGGTTAGCATCTTAGGTCTTCTTTAATCTCCCCATATCTGATTTTTAGCTAAGAAAAATAATTAAGAAAAAGAGCAGCAATCACTATGAAATGTAAGCTCAACTGTTTTGGATTCCTAAAAACTTAAAAATCTTAAGATTTATCCACTCAGAATTCTACAAGTTAAAAAAAAAAATAGTAATGAACTTCTTAAGTCATTACTAGAAAACTATTTGCTACATAGTAAATCTGATTGACATTAAGTGTATCTTACACTTATCTAAAAGATGACTTAATTATTGAAACACCTGGTTTTATTATTCACCGCTGAGAAAGCCCCGAAAGCACAAACCCCCAAAGAAGTCATCTTGTCAATCGGCTGCTTTCAGAGGCCAGCTGTACTAATCACCAAGGCACAAAGGAAAACGCTTGATGCCAAAAGGGTAGCAATAACTATCCATCTGGAAAAAAATATGCTAAAATTCCATATGCATAGAAAAGTAAGAAATACATTCCTACCTTATAGAGCACTCTAATCCTGGCTTTTGTCTACCCTTTTAGAGGATAGGTTCTTAAGTGCTGGGAACTGTATCCTCATCTCTAAGGTGGACAGGACCTACTTTTCAGACCTCGTGCTGGTGACACTGGGTTTTAGCAAATGATAAAGGGAGAATTCTTCAAGGACAGTTTTAACGTCTGCCTTAAGTCTTTAAGGAGAGCTGTTCCATTTGCATTAACCCATCCTTCAGAAATATTACACAAATATGTCAAGGTCTATTCAGAAAGATTCTGTTTAGCCCTGTCTTTAATTGATTAAAAAAAAAAAAAAAACAACAACCCTAAATGTCTATGTAATAGAGGAATAATTAAATATACTGAATTTATGCTACCCATATGGACTATTATGCAATCATTATAAAAATAAAGCTAGGTGTACTGACATTAAAAGATGTCCATGACGCACTGCTAAATTTTTTTTAAGGTGAAGAATATCACAAAAAATAAGACATTTTCAGTGTAAGAAAAGGAAAGAATGGAAAATAATGAAGGGATGGTAGGGGAAGGAAGAAAAAAAAGAAAGGAGAAAACGTTAGGCTTACAGGTATAAGCATACATGTTTATATACGAGAAAGAATTCGGAAGACTATATCATAATCTAGTAACAAATATTTACCTCTGATAGGGTATTTTCACTTTTTTACTTGATATACTTTTTGCATCATTAAATTTTTCTTTTTATATTTTTAAATAATGGACATGTATTACTTTTTTTAATTAAAAGAAAGTATAGTGATTAAAATGAAACTCTTTAAATACTTTAGTTTAAATGATTTAACTCAGGTAAAATATCAATCCCCAAATTATTTACCCACATTTTACATTTCCTAAATAAAAATTCATTCACAAGTACACAAACATTTTCAACAATGCAAAAAACATAAAGCTACATACAAAGTTGTGTGTTGTAAGTGGAACATTCTCCAGCACTTCTACATGTAACTCCTCTCCAGTAAGCCAGGAAATATCGGTGTCCCAGCCAATTGGCTTCTTCTCTCTGAAAAGTGTAGACATAAACCTTTCTTGGTAATCATACCTGAAAATCTACATGTACCTCATGCTGAAGATATGAAAATTGGTTATTGAGGGGCTAGTAATGGTGAGGGAGGTTTGGCTCCCTGGTCTTCCATCGTTAGAAATTTAAATGGCAATAAATTAATTTTTAAGTTTACCCCAAATAAAGGTATCACTCTTGGACAAACAGCAGGGTAAAGAGATGTACTCTTTTCTTCAAGTCAGCTCCAGAAAAGACCTACAACAGCAGAAAGTGGATTGTTCCTGGCATAAAAAAAAAATAAAAATAATAAAAAAAAATCACAGGTATGGATTTATCTATCCAAAGAAAAAGAGTATTCAAGGGACAACATGCCCCAAAAAAGGTAATTTTTAAAATGGGATTCAAAATTTTTTGGGGGGGATGAGTGCCTTGGCACAATTTTCTGAAATAGTTCAATATAAAAATGTTAGTTTGGATAAGCCTTTTGTGAAACTATAAGTTTGTATTAAAAATAGGAGATTGTGGGAATAGTCTATTATTCAAATAAGTCATATTCTAAATGGTTCAAAAATTATAAGAATCTCAAATTCTAAGTCAAGTCATTTGATCAGAGTAACAAACAATATCACCACACAAAATTATCTCATGTTAACTCCTCAAAGGTCTACAAGATTTCTTTAGGCTAAACTTAGTATAATTTAATAATTTTTTCTAAAGTTGATTTTTAATTCCCTAGGTTTAGATAAAGATTATAGAGAACACCTCAAAGTTTAATGTCTCAGTTTTTTCTTTTAAATAAAATTTCACATCACATACAAACCATACCCATCTTGAATTCTGTAAACAGCACAGCACTCTGGGATTAGACCTCTCATCATCAGTGCTTTCTTTAGACTGTCCCGGACTGTAACTCCACACCTTGCAGGTACCTATCGTATCGTAAATACATGTTATGAGGTAAAGGAAATAAATTATGTGTTTTTCACATCATTTAAAAAAAATTCAGTAACTTACCTTCATAATACCTTTAAAATGTCATATGGATTACTACGTCAGATACGACATTATTTCTAGAGCAAATTTATATTAAAGGGAAATGATGACAAATATCTATTATTCACCAACTTAAAGCAAAATTTTTAGTTTTTATCAAAATTATGAAATATTTTAAACATATAAAAAAGAATAGAAAATATAACAGATCCCTCTGTACCCACCACTGAGGAATAAGAGATGTCAACATTTAAAGCAAAATCAGTTCTGATTCAACACTGTTCAAAGCTAAAAACTGTGTAATCCTTCAATCGCACTGTTGGTCCTTCAGAGACACCTTACTGACTAAACACTTGTCTTAATGTGTATAATTTATATTTGTTTTCTAGTTGCCTAGCATCCCTATTTCCTCGGGGAACTTGCCCTTTCCTAAAAATCAACATGACACTGGAGAGGCTATATCGATCAAAGGTTGCCACTTTTCTGGCTATACATGACATTGGCTGGCTAATCAGTTTCCCATGTTCCTGGTAACAGCAACTGATCCACTACTAGATAATATGACCCAAACATGACCAAAGTTCTTCCCTCAACTGACAGATGGACACTGGTTGAAAGAAGTTCCTCTTTCTACTGTAGTTAGTGTGCCAAAAAGATAGAAATCTAGAACCCTCAGTGGCCATCTCTCCCACTCCATTGAGAAAATCTGGTTATAGAAAGACACTAATCGAGGGAAAAGTAGGGATGACATGGGAGCGGGGAGGGAACAGGCACTGGAGAGCTATATCTGTATATCTGAAGTTATCTCTATCCTGGCCTTTTATGCACATGCCTCTCCCTCCAATGCATTTGAATAATGTATAACTGAAAGAAAACTGGCAAACACAGTGTGGACTAAAGTAAGGCAGATGAGGCCATTTTCAGTGAGGGAGAGGAGTGGAGACATCAGGGATGTGTTAGTAACAATAAAATTAAAGGTTCCAATCTTTTTAATCTCTAAGGTACTTAGCAAACCAAAAGTTTGCAAAAAAATTGAGGGAAAATGGAGTAAAAAATAAAAAAAATAAAAAAAAGCAGGGAAAATGGAGTAAAGTGAATATAACACAGCTGAATTTAATAGTACAGTATATTAAAGGGAGAATAATCCAGAAAGCCAAATTAGGACCCATGATTAGAAAAAACAGGATGCCATTTTAGTTCAATATAATCATTAAAATAAGCCAGTAAGGGAAAAGTTTATCATGAAGGAGGAGGCTTATCACTGGAAATATGCAAGCAACTGGGTTGGTACAGTTGATCTTTATTTGTGTATTCTGTATTTGTGAATTTATCTACTCCCTAAAACTTATTTATAACCCCAAAATCAATACTTGCAGTGCTATTGTGGACATGCGCAGAGCAGTGAAAAATCCGACAAGCACCTTCCCAGCTGAGGCTGAACACGGTGACACTCTGCCGTCTAGTTCTAGCTTTCACACTGTAAACAAGTGTCCTATGCCAGCAGGCTTTTAAGCTAATGGACCCCAGCCTGCTGTGAAAAAATAAACAACCTAGGGGCCAATATACAGAGGCCACCTTTGGCTCATTTATGTAACAGTAACCTTGTATATCCCCTAGGATCAGTGGTTTAGCAATTTAGTGTTTGCAACAGATTTGTAGAACCTAACTACTGTGAATTAGCTGTACCTTCCAAAAATAATAAACTGAAGGGAAAGCTCACTTTTTCACTCTACTACTCATAGTCTACCTAATCTAGTGCAAAAACTTCTTGAGTGGAAACCCTAGCTTTAGTTTTAAACCCCGTTCAATCTATCCTATCACGTTTCCATAGATATTTGTTTAAAGAAAGTATTCTTAACTGTGGTGTATGTCAGGCTTTTGTGGATCCGTTGAAAACATCAGATGTTCCTTCTGACATAAAATTTCAGGGGGTTCACAGAACCTGAAGCTCATATATAGACTACTGAAGAGTGCCATGAACTCAGATAGAAAACCCCCAAATAAAATCCTACATTTCATTAGTCTGTGGAAAAATTTCCCATTATTTATAGGGCAAAATTGTAATTCTATAACATGGCATATAAGGCCATCAATGACTGGGGCTATCTACCCTTGGTTCTCTTGGTAATTTCTCTCATACACTCCTGTAATGTGATCTTCAAATATAGCTATGCTCCCTTATGCTTCTCTGCACTTGATTCTAAGGTGTATGGTATTATTTCATCAGTAGGCAAAATTTTGGTTTTCTGCTCTATCACCAAGGGAAACTCATCAATCAATACTTCATTCCATTTCTGTAGGCTGATTTTTTGTACTATTTGCTTCTTCATGATAGTATCTGTTGAATAGACTGAGAGACCAAGGGAACACAAAAGAAAGACCAAAAGAGACTTCAACACATAAAGAAAATTAGAATGAAGGCAGCATCTGAAATAAGGTAGATAAACTTTTTAATAATTTTTGTTGGGACAACTAGACCCAATCTAGAAAAAAGGTTCATCTATATCTCATACTGTATACTAGGGTAAACATCAAATGGATCAAAGAATTAGATCTGGAAAGAAGGAAGAAAGGAACAAACCATAAAAGAACTGGAAGAAAACAAGGCAAACTCCTTTATAACCTCAAGTGAAGAAGGCCTTTATGATGCAAAATCTGGAAACCATAGGAGAAAAAATATTAAATTCAACTACATAAAATTGAGAACCTTTTAGATGGCAAAATAAACAACTGCACTATAAGCAAAGACAAAAGACAAATTCAAACTGGTAAAAAACATTTGCAATTCAGATAATCGCATATAATCTTTCTTATATAGAGAGTTGAGAAATTAAGATCAAGACCAAAAACCTAATTTAAAAAAAAGGGCAAAGGACATGAAAGACAGCTCACAGAAATACAAACATACACAGTCTTCAAACATAGGAAAAGGTGTTCAACCTCACTCAAACCTGCCAAGATAGTTTCAATTTATCAGAGTGGCAAAAATCTAAAAGATTTACAACATATTCTGTTGATGAAACTACGGTAAATAGGCATCTCATACATGCTGGTAGCAGTGCAAAACTAAGCAAGACCTATGAAACAAAACTTGAAGGTATTTATCAAAATTACAAATGTAAGTTTCTCTTTGATCCAGGCAAGCCTACTTTTGCTACACTATAGTACACTGGTAAAGTACAGTTCCGTGTATCAGTAATGCATTTCTTTCTATGGATAGACCACAATGTATTTCACCTGTTCATGGACTTTTGGGTTATGTCTAATTTTGGACTATTAGAAATAAAGCAGCTAAGAACATTTTTGCACAAATCTTTGTATGGGCATATATTTTCTTTCCTCTTGGGTAAATACCTAGGAGTAGAATATCGCTGAATCATATGCTAGGTATATGTTTAACTTTTTATAAAATTGCCAAACTTTTTTTTAATTATGGTAAAATACACATAACAAAATTTAACATTTTAATCATTTTTAAATGTAGTTAGCTGTGTTAAGTACATTCATATTTTTTTGCAAGCAATCTACAGAATGCTCTTCATCTTGCAAAACTGAAACTCTGTACCCATTAAACAACTTTTCATCTCCCCTTTCCCCAGGCCCTGACAACTATCATTCTATTTTTCTGTCTCTGTGAATTTGACTACTCCAGGTACCTCATATAAATAGAATCATGTATTATTTTTCTTTTTGTGATTAGCTTATTTCACTTAGCATAAACATTGATTGATCAGTGCTGTAGAATGTGTCAGACGTTTTTTCTTTTTAAAGGTGAATAATATTCCATTGTATGTATATACCACATTTTGTTTATCTATGCATCTGTTGATGGACTCTTGGGTTAATTCTACATTTTAATTATTGTGAATAATGTTTCTAAAAATATGGGTGTACAAATAATCTCTTTGAAACTATCACCTTCAATTAGTTTGGGTATTTATCCAGAAGTAGAACTGCTAGAGCACAGGGCAATTCTATTTTTAGTTTTTTGAGAAACTACCATACTGTTTTCCATAGTGGGCACATCATTTTACATTTCCACCAACAATGCACAAGGATGCTAATTTCTCCATATCCTTGCCAACACGTTATTCTTTCTTTTTTGATAGTAGCCATTCTAATGGGTGTGAGGTAGTATCTCATGGCTTTGATTTGTATGTTCGTAGTGATTAATGATACTGAACATCTTTCCATGTTTCTTGGCCATTTGTATACCTTCTCTGGAGATGTATCTATTCATCAAGTCCTTTGTCCATTTTTTAATTGAGTTGTTTGGGTTTTTTTGCTGTTGTTGAGTTCTAAATGTTTCTTAAAATATATTCTGAATATTAATGTTTTATTAAACATGGTTTGTAAATATTTTCTTCCATTCCATAGGTTTATCTTTTCACTCTTCATCGCATTATTTGATTCACAGAAGTTTTTAATTTTGATGTAATCCAATTTCTCTATTTTTATGTTGTCTGTGATTTTGCTGTTGTATCCAAGAAACCATTGCCAAATCAATGTTGTGAAGCTTCCCCTGTTTTTTTCTAACAGTTTTACAGTTTTAGCTCCTACACTTACATCTTTGATCCATTTAAAACAGCTTTGTATATGGTATAAGGCAAGAGTCCATCTTCATCTTTTGCATGTGCATATCCAGTTTTCCCAGCACCACTGTGTAACAGGCAGGCTTTTCCCCCACTGAGTGTTACTGGTACCCCCATGAAAGATCCTTTGACCATATATGTGAGAATTTATTTCTAGACTCTCTATTCTATTTCATTGGTCTATGTGTCTGTCTATGACACTATCACAATGACTTGGTTACCGCAGTTTTGAAATCAGGAAGTGTGAGACCTCCAACTTTGTTCTTTTTCAAGAATGTTTGGCTATTCCGTATTCTTTGAGATTCGACATGAATTTCAAGATGGATTTTTCTATTTCTGAAAAAAAAAATGTTTTTGGGACTTTGAAAAGGGTTTCATTAACGAAAACTGCCAAATTGTTTTCCAAAGTGGTTGTACCACCATACATTTCCACCAGCAGTATATGAAAAACCAGTTATTCCACATCCTTGCCAATAGCTAATATAGCCACTCAGTCATTTTAGCCATTCTAGTAGATGCATGGTGGTACCTTGTGCCTCTAATTTGCATCTCCCTAATGACTTATGACACTGAGCATCTTCTCATGTGTTTATTTGCCACCTATGTATCTTCTTTGGTAAAACTACCATTCAAATTTTCTGCCTATTTTTTGAGTTATATTTTTGTTATTGAGTTCTAAGACGTCTTTATATATTCTGGATACATGTTCTTGACCAGATATATATATTTTACAAAGATTATCAGTCAGCCTGTAGTTTGTCTTTTTAATTTCTTAACACTGTCTTTTGAAGAGCAAAAGTTTTTAAGTTTTAAGAATTCCGGTTTATCAATATCACCTGTGGTTTTACTTTTTTGGTGGTTTCAGTTACCCATGGTCAACTGTGGTCTGAAAATATTAAATCGAAAATTCCAGAAATAATATATAAATTCAAAATTATGTGCTACTCTGAGTGGTGAGGTATCTTGCGTCATCGTACTCCACCGCCTGGGACATGAATCAGCCTTTCATCCGGCATATCTACCGTGTTTTCACTACCTGCGTGTTAGTCACTTAGTAGCTGTCTTGGTTATCAAATCTATGGTTATGGTATCACAGTACTTGTGTTCAGGTAACTCTTATAGTAGCCTAATACTATGTCACAATATCTACATCATTCAGCTCATTTATTGTATCATGTAGGCAATGTATCATTTCACATTACAAGGATGAGTACAACACAATAAGATGTTTTGAGATAGACCACATTCATATAACTTTTATTATACTATTATAATTGTTCTTTTTTATTATTAGTTGTTGTTGTTAATCACTTATTGTACCTAATTTATAAATTAAATGTTACCAACACTCACCTGGAGTCTTGGAATGTATCCTCCTTGGATAAGAAGGGACTACTGTATGTTCTGTATGTAGTCTGTTATTGATGTCATGTTTAATAAATTATTGCCAAAAATTGTATCCTTTGTTTTCTTCTACAAATCTTGTAGTTTTAGGTTTAATAGTATTAACCTACTTTCCATTCCTGCCTCTGTGTTCAATTTCCTTCTTAAAATAATTTTTGAGCAGTCCTTTGAAGTGGAATCTGGGAAAGGCAAACTCTTCATCTGAAAAGGCCTTTATAGTGCCTTCACTAGTAGTACCTAGCTAGTTAAATTCATAGTTTAGCTGAGTGACTTATAGTCATCTCTCAGCACTTTGTGTATATTATTCTATTGTCTTCTTGCTTTTATAGATGCTACAAAAAAATTTTTTTTGATAATCTAACTGAAATTCTTTTATAGATAATTTATTTCCTAAGTACTTTTAAAATAATATTCTTTTATTTTGTTACATCTATTAAGTATGGATTCAAATTTACTTATCTAACTTAGGGCTTGTGTTTCCCAAATCTTTTCATTCACGTCTTTCATAAATGTTCGCCATCATTTCTTTGAATTTTGCTCTACTCCTTTATTTTTATTCTCACTTTCTGGAACTCCTTTTTGAGGCATATAATGAAACTGTTCATCATATCCTTCATACCACTTAAACTTTCTTTATATTTTCTATAACTCTCTTTCTTTGCTTTCCAGAGTTCACTAATCCTCCCTTCATTCAGTTGGGTTTAATCCACTTTTACCTCATCTATTGAATTTTTAAAAATAAAAGATTTTAATTTTTATAAAGCATTTTAACACAGATCTGTAATATGCTGATTAGCTTGACATGTTGAGATTTTTTAAAGTGTCACCTTGGCACTTCCTCCAATCAGTATCAATACGTTCAACAGTTTTTTTCCCTAGTGACAACTGCTTCTTTTGTACTTTCTAGTTTTCCTTTATTCTATGTTGTTTGAATTTTTCCAGCTCTATTATGAAAAATTTCAAACGTATAAAAAATTAGAAGGAATAATAGAATTAACATCCAAATTCTTAGATTCCAAAATTTTTATTTTTTCATATTTATATATTTTTATATTTTATATATGTATTTTATATATTTATATATTTACATATTTTATATATTTTGTTTTCCATCATACCATTTGACAGTAAGTTCTAAATTGAGATAGAAGTCAGAAAATGGTTATTCTTGAGAATGGGATGGACACTGAAGAATCCTCTCAAGCTTTAGAAATGTCCTATATTTTGATCTGCATGGCAGTTACATCTGTAGAACGTCATTGATCTGTAGACCTGAAATTTGTATACTTTAAATTATATTTCAAAAAGAGCAGGATAAAGTTGTAGGCATAACCCTTAAGTGTGTATTTCCTAAGAATAAAGATATTTTTCTACATAACTATTATCACACTTTTAAGTTAATTGCATAATAACATCTAATACTCAGTCAACATTCAAAATTTTTCAGTCTCGAGAATGTCTTTTATTGCTCTTCCGCTCTATTCCCAAACCAGGATCACACACTGAATTTGGTTGTTATGTCTCTTTAGTCTTTGTGTAGAATAATCCCCAAACTTTTTATCCTCCATGACACTGAGTCTAGGCCATGTATCTTATAAGATGTCCACATTCTGAATTTGTCTAATTGTTTCCTCATGGTGCTTAACTTTTCCCTCTACCTACTGTGTTTCTTTTGTAACACAGAAGGTCCAGAAGCTTGACATTTAACTTACAATCATTTATAGCAAGAATACTTCATAGATAACTGTCATCCACAGAGTTTTAAATCTGAAGACCTAAAAGTTCTATTTGGTTCCTTCTTAGGAATCTAATCTAGCTGTTTCTAAATCTTCTAACTCACTAATGGTAGACTGTTTCCTTGTATATTTTATAAATTGGGATTTTGAACTAGTCAGTAGGACAGTCTCTCTGTGAATTTCATGAGATCGAGATGGGCCAGGCAGGGTATGCATTTGCTTTTGCCCTGTGCCTGAGTACTATTACCACTCTAGGACCTGCAGTTATGTTAATTTCTTGTGTTGCGGGTTCATGAACAATGCAGGTAGTATAAATATGAATCTCCTACTATGGTGAGACTAGGTCTATAGTTAAAGAGTTCACAGGGGAATTTTTAAATTTTATCTGGAGCCCTGGCAAAGACAGACAAGTTTCATTGTTATTTATGTATGCTGGTAAACACATTTTCTTTTAGTTCACATTTTCACTGAATGTAAAGCGCTCCAAAGGCTCAGCTTTATGTTAAGATTTGGGTTCCAACTACCTCCATGACACTAGCCAAAGGTCCACTCTTGTGTTTCCACACACTGATCCTCACATCGATTTGCTGCATAGGGTGACAAACTGACTCCACTGGAGGTTACTATAGCACAAGTGAGCAAACTTTTTCCATAAAGAACCAGCATTACTACTGATGCTGTGTGAGGAAAAAAATTAAGAACTACTTTGAGTTCATTTGCATTTGGAAATGAAATTTTTTTTATTAATATCAAAAGCAACCATATACATTATAACAAGTAGTGATGTATGTGCAGGTGTGTTATTACTAAGTCTACTGACAGTACTTATTGCATGTTAGGACTATGGGCCATCCATAATAATTCTGCAGGTTTCTCTGCTTAAAAGTTTCTTATAGAGAACTCTGTTCCAACGGCAATATTAATGATCAACAATCAAAAATTATGTAAACAAGAGGAAAAATATCAGGCACAATAAAAATTCCACATTTAATAATAAATCCAAATAGGGATTTCTCAAGTGTGAAGAATGAATCTTACTGATATATGTTGGAGAACAAGCACAAGTCTTAAATTTCTGATTGATTCTGAATTAGTACTTAGACTTGAGTGTGGTTCAAGTGTGGCAGATAGGTTTAAATGTCAAATCTGACACTAAAAACAATACTACTTGTTAGAATTAAGACTTTGCCACCAAATAATTATGTCTTTTCCATTCTTGCTTGAAATGGATGCTTCAATATGCATGACCACTGAGTATGTATATTTCATTTTTAACAACTGGTCTTTATGAAAAATACAAAGAAAAGGCAATGATAATATTAAAAGTTGACTCACCACTGTTCTCTGTTTGTTGGGCAGGAAGACTCTAACAATAGGTTTTTGTGGTGATTTAGGGTTGCTCCGTGACACATCTGTGGGATTTTGAAAAACTGAAAGAGATGAAGGTAGCACTGAAAGGCTAGAAGAGGAAGAAGATGTAACGGTGTCCGTTGATGCAGAGCTAGAAACAGAAAAATCAGTTCCATTCCCCAGGGATTCCAATAACTGTTGTTCTCTTTGTTGGAGGGCATCTAGCTTGCTGGTGTATTCTTCATAGGCCTATAAAATAAAGTAGACTTACATTGAATCTGGACTTTTTCCTTCCTGACAGTAACAAAAGGAAATATAAAATTTAAGCCCTTGTTTATAATCTCTTTATAATACAGTTAACAGGGTTTTAAGCTGTAAATTACAAAGTGCTAGAAATACTGTAAATGAATATTTTTACCTTTAAATTGATAAATCTTTTGTTATGACACTATGTTACATTGAGAACCTGATATGTAAATAAGAGATATCTATGACTATTAATTAAAGAAGATGTATTTGCAATTTTCTAGTTAAATTCCAGTTTACCTTCCAAATCACATATCTAACATAAAATATTATACTATATCAAGGATAAATACCTCTTCCATTAAAAATTTATTTTTTCTCAAAATGCTATAGGCAATTAAAGTTTCATTACCCTCCCCCAAAGAACAGAAAAATAAATTGAAAAGGAGATGAGGTATTAGAGAGACTCAGGTACACAGAGCCAGATCTTGCCATTATCACCAAAACTTTCTCAGTAGGGCTTGGAAGATGTATAACTGCCATCTTCTTTCTGAAATAGTTATTAGTTAAAATATTTTATTCTTCTCACTATGGATCTCTGATGACCTCCTTCCCTCTCAAATACTGCTCAGAGAATAAAGTTTTATTTGAAAAGTGGCTTCAACTCTGCAGGCAAGACATTCTGGGGCCACTGTCCATTGGGGTATCTTTCTAGAAGTTTCATTTGACTAAGGCTATAAAGTCAAACAACCACATCAAATAACATATTCTAAAAGTAGGAAGAATGCTGAAAACAGAATGATATTGAAAGAAATGAAATGGATTGAAATATACATGTCCATAGTTCTTTAAGGCAGTGGTAATAACCCTCCCCCCACACCATGGTCTATCACTTCTCCCCACCACCACAAACAGATGCAGTACTACGAACACATATAAAAGGCTACAAGGGAGAATAAAAGATGTGGAAATGACATTTCCTACTGCTGGAGGAGTTCATGACTGGGCTGTAGAAAAGCAGATGAATGTATTTTTAATTGTGCAAGTCCTGTATATGAGAAATAAAGAACATTATTGATCCACGAATGAGCACAGAGGAAGGCCTTAAAAGATTAGCATTTAGGTAGATGAAATTAAATGGGAAGAAGAGAGTACTGTGTAAAGGATAAGCTACATATCAAAATAAAGAAGCAGAAAAATTTAAACATAGAGGGAAAACTAAAGACTGGTATAGCTTAATGTCATATAATACCTGGGACATAGTAAGAGATCAATATATATTTGTGAAATTTAAATGAAGAATAGGAACACAGGGAAATAATAAGACTGAAAAAGTGGGTTAAGGGACCAGATTATAGAAAGTGTACATACTAGGCTATGAAGCATGAACTTCATTCTATAAGCAAGGAAGAATTATCAAAGGTAGAGGGTAATGAAGGAAAAACTTCATTTCAAAAAAGGCACTACACCTGGTATGCTAGATCTTACCATATAATTTGTGGGTGGGTGGGGGAATATTAAAATGAGCTACTGAGGTAAAGAGCCTAAACTACATCAAAATGCCCCTTCCTTTACAACCGATTAGCTCCCCTATCCTGACTCTGAAATGTTTCACAGCATTTCAGGACATGATAACCGTATCAATTCAAATATTTCTGAGCTGCATTTCTATTAAAATTTCAGTTCCAAAGGCTGACTTAAGGGCATCTCTTTCAATATGATCTACTTACTGAGCCTTAAATCATTCAATAAATATATATTGGACATACATGTGCCTGGCGCTATTTGGGGCTCAAGCTACAAAAATAAAAGACTGACGCAATTCTTACCCTTTAAAGATTATAAATACGCTGTCTGGGAGACAACAGTTCCTCCTTTCAAAGATCAAATATTCCTATTCCCTGTCATCTGAGTAGCACATTTAATGTACAAAGTTAGCCTTAGAAAAGTAATAAATGCAAACAATACATTCTCTGAATGTTATTTACCAAATGTTAGCCTTAATTTTTGAAAATACACTGTTCTTTCCATCATGATTGAAAACTATTATTCCACTGCATTTATCAGCAGCTCTTCCTTTTCTTAAGTACAAAACATTTACTTATTCTATCTCCCCACTGTCACAGTTGCAATCTACCAAGGCACTTGCCTAACCTTGTTTTGTACCTCGCTTGGCTCATTTCACCCCATTATCCTGGCTGCATTCAGTGTGTATGATGATTACTCTTTTAAAACTCCTGCTGTAATTCTCAAAACCTCGTATCTCTAAAGCCATTTATTTCCACCCTACCTTCAAGATCCAGAAATATACTACAGTCTTTTACAAAATAGTTTCAAATGATGACAAGATCTCAAACTGGAACCTCCAACAACCCTATGCACATACACAGCAAAAATCCAATAAATATTTTTATTAGTAGTTATAAGTAGTACTAGTAATTCTTGTGGTTATTACTGTTATTACTATATTACTTAACTGAGTTATTGACATGACTCTACTAAACTATAAATTGAGGTCACAAATCATGTCATTTATTTTTGAGCTGAAAAAAAATCTAATAACATTTAGGATTATTAAGATGACTACCCAAATTTATCTATAGACTCGAAGCAATTCTTATTGAAATCCCTATTGGTTTTTTGCAAAAATGGATAAGATGGAAGTGCACATGGAATAAAATTCACACGGAAGTGCAAAAGACTCAAAATAACCAAAACAATCTTGCAAAAAAAGAAGGACAAAATTGGAGGATTCATATTTCCTGATTTCAAAAGTTACTATAAAGCTACAGTAATCAAGACATGTGGTACTGGAATAAGAGTACACATACCGAATAACACAGTAGCATTGAGGGTCCAGAAATAAAGCCTTACATTTATGGTCAATAGATGGAAGGATAAACAAAATGTGGTATCTACATACATACAACTATTATTAAAGATTAAACAGAAAATTCTGACAAGCCAGTCACAAAAAGACAGATATTTTCCCACTTATATGAAGTTCCTAGTGTAGCCAAATTCATTCAGACAGAAAGAACAATGGTGGGTCTCAGTGAGTAATCAATAGTTTGTCTTTCACTGGAGGGCCTTCAAATATCAGTACCCACAGGTCTTTTCCCTGGGCCTGGTCAACTTTCTCCAGGGAAGAATACTGTAATCGCAATCGGTTCCTCTTAATAATACATCAAACACCAGTAAGTTCAATGTTTTAACTCATTTATGTTTGTCTGTAATTCCCTCCCCTGATTAAAATACAAGCTGCTTGAAGTAGAGTTTTTTGTTTGTTTGTTTGTTTTTTGTTGTTGTTGTTTTTAATTGCTATATCACCAGAGGCTAGAAAAGTATAAATGTTAGCAGGCACTGAATAAATATCTGTTGAATTAATGAATCAAAGATTTATGGAGCATTTAATATGTATCAGGAAGTATGCTATTTCATACTTATAGACTCAATCCTTAAATTACCTCATGTGTGATATTATTCCCATTTTACCAATGAGGTGAGGTATAAAGAGGTTAGGCAACCTGTCTGCAGACTAAGGCACAGCCAGGATTCAAACACAGGGTCTGTGTGACTCCACAGTTCATCTCAATCACTATATTATACTGCCTTCTACAGAGAAATGATGTAGTGTTAGTCGTGAGAATAGGAATCTACATGCTAACGATATAACTTATGAGGTATGGTCTGCTGTATACCGTCCTAGTTAGAAGTAATTTGAAAACCAAAAAGCCTCAAGACTATGTGTGTAGAGAGGCAGTGAATCCCTCCTACAGTGAGACATGGTTATTGATACAAATATATTCCATCTGAGGGTGGGGAAAGTCTACCAAGACAGAGAAATGGTTGGCTAATACTGATTAACAAAGAATTACTATTTTCCCCAGCACCATTTGCCCCCTTATGACTCCTCTGCTTGTCCTCCTCAGACAGACAAGTAAAACAGACAGCATGGCATATTAAAAAGTACATTAACTAGTAATCGGAGGTATAAATTTTAGTCCTAGCACTGACACTAACTGGCAGTGTGCTCTGGGATAGCCATAGGAAGAAGATCATAGTTTATCAGTAGTTATTTCCAGACTTCCAAGTTTATTTTGGAAATGCAAACTTACTTTCTTATGAAATACTGAAGATTTCCCTTGCCCTTAAAAGCAATTAGATTACTAAATTAGAAATTTAGTTTAGGAGTCTATCAATCCATGCCTAAAAATCTCTAGCAATTTGAGGCCAAATGGTAAAGCTGATCATTTGTAATTTAGGGTTTTACCCCTGTATTACTAGTGATTACAGCTGGAGCCCACTTTTTTAGGGACAGGTGGGATAGCATAGTGGTGAGCAGTATAGGCTGTGCAGCCTGACTATCTAGATTCCCTAACTGTGTGTTTGCTGTAGAACCTGAGTGACTTACATAAGGAAACTAATGCCAAGACAGCTTATCTGTGATTATAATAGTAACTACTACTTCACAGGATTAAGGACAATGACTAACTATAAATTTACAATGATGCTCAAAGCTTAATACAAAAGCCTCGAAGCACTATTAAACAGCAAAGCCAAGCAATTTTTTGCTATTTAAATATCATAAATTTTACTTATAAAGAAGCAAAAACCAGTTTGGGGAGATCTGTTTTGGAAAAAAGATATCTTACAAAATTCTCCCTATTTTCTAATATGGTAACTAGTTTGATGACCTCCATGACAGAATGCTTTCTTCTCTTTTTTTTAATAAATTTTATTTTACCAGAGTAATATTTTGAAGTTTATGTATGACTTCTTCTTTAGTTTTGACATTCTCCAAATCACAAAATACTACATATTTATTTTAACAAGCGAAACACAATTAAAAAGCATAATAAAGACAAAGCTAATTCTCTCTTCCCATTATCTATTTCTAATCTCACCCACTAAGGTAACCAATATTATCAGTACGAATGCTTTTTATAAGTTCATTTTTTTTCTCTTCAAAATTACTACAGATATGATACTCAAAAGCTTACCTCCAGATATATTGATGGTGGATTATGCTCCCCACCAAATTTGTCCAATAGGGCCTCTATATGTTCCTGTGTCAACTTTATCATTTGTTTGATATTCCACACCTAAAAAATATTTTAAAACAATTTAAATAAAAATCATTTAGGACAGGAATTAAAAATATTTTAACATTTCTATTAAAATATTGCAGTAACTGCCAGCATTCCTTGAAATTTAGAGCCAAGAGACTTTAGAGATAGATCATTTAGTATAGTTTTTTTCCCCTTATTAAGTATTTAAAAAGTTTTTGACACTAGTAACATAATATATTCCTGACTATAAGAAGTTTAAATAAGACATGAGTATTCAGAATAAACGATGAAAATCTCTTTTCACTTTCCCCACATTCCTGGGCCCTGTGCCAAAAAGGTAAGTGCTATTTACAGTTTGGTATGCATCCTTCCACATCTCCTTTCTACTCTATACATATATACATATATATATGTGTGTGTATATATATATATATGTGTGTGTATATATATGTGTATATATATGTGTGTATATATATATATACATATATATGTATATATATATAAACACATATACATAGAATACATAGACACATATAAATATTATATATAAATTTTTAACACTTGCTTTTTTCACTGAACATACCCCATCATATGTATTTTACTTTTTAAAAAATAGTTATATAAGCATCCTTTTATATAGTTGTATTAAGTATAGATACATTCATTTCATAATATTGTTATGACACTGCCTATTTGAATGATCTTCAAACTTCAATGGTAACCTAAGTTAGGAGGACATAAATACTTTTAGGAGATTCAATTTCCAGATCCTCAACATCTATTTGTACTTTTCCTAATTATTTGCTTGAGAACTAGTTCTCCTTTCTTCCTCTTTTTAAAATCACCACTTTTTAAATCTCCATTTTATAAAAGAAAAGCAATGTTCTTATCCATCTCTTATACTACTAAGGATGCACTGTTTTGAGATGTATAAACTCTAAGGTATTTAACAAACAAGAGGAAAAATCTCTTGAGAGAAAAGCAGGGAAAAATTCAGAGCAAGATCTTACTCTATCAATGATGATCCCAGTAAGGCTCCAAGCCTTATCCATTCATCCAGCCAGCCTAGAATTCAGAAGTCTGATGGTTGTAATACCTGTGCATATTACATGTTTATTTTAAGATAACTAAAGAGTCGGGTTTTTTTTTCCTTAATGAAAATGAGTCCAATTTATCTGAGTGGTCTGAGAACTTGCTTTGCAAAGTTACGTGGTAGTTTACGCTAATAACTTGAATGATCTAAACCTTCAATTTTAATGTGTGACTAAAAATTTTTAACATACATATAATACACACTAGGAATTATGGCCTTTTAAACTACTTGAAATTATAATGAAAAAATGTGAGCAAATTTAAAAATGTACAAGGGAGAATAAATGAGCAAAGGGATTTGAGGAGCCCTGGCTTATTTAATAATTTCCTTACTAGAGGACATTTAAATTACACCATTTTTCTCAACTTCAAACAATGCTTCAATAAACAGTTCTGAACTGCCTTTCTGGAAAAAGGTACAGGTCTTCCTTTTAGATATAAAGGCAAATGATTCCTGGATTGAAGGACATGCACATTTAAATTTTCATAAATATGCCAATGGTCTTCCAAAAGAAAAAAAGTACCATGTCAGACTCCTATATTTGCAGGGTGAGTCCATCCTTTTCCCCACAATCCCACAACACCAACGCTGAGTACTATCAAACTTCTCCACTTCTGCAATCTGAAGGGGAAAAGTGATTTTGTTTAAATTTGTACTTCCCATTAAGCTGAGCATTTTTCATATTTATCGGCCATTTAAATTTATTTTTGAAAAATTCCCTATGCATATTCTTTCTGCCTTCTATTCTTTTTTTTTTTCTCTCTCTCTCTTTTTTGATTTTTGGATATCCTTTATTCTGGATATTCATCCTTATTCTCCAATAAATGTTACAGTCTTTCCTTGTTTTACACTTTATGTCTCTTTTGTCATAGAAAGTGTTTGCTACTTAAAGTGTGGCCATAGACCACCAGCAGCATAATCTTCTGAAAGTTTTTTGGAGTAACAAAATTTCAGGCCCTATCTCAGACCTACTAAACTTTAACAATATGATTCATATTAAAGTTTGAGAAGCAATGACAGAAGTTTCAAATTTTTGCAATAGTCCAATATTGCCATATTTTCCTTTATGACTCCTTGGCTAATTTCCCATAGCCCCAAAGAGTAGCGGATGTCATTTTTTCTCTACCTGTACACACTCGCCAGGTGATTTATTCAATCTTGTGGCTTTGTATGCCAAATACAGGACTGTAAAGCCCAGATTTTTAAATCTAGCTGTCTTCTCAACTCCATACTCTTCTAGTCCAGTGCCTACTGAATGTCTCAACTAAGAAAACTAGCAGGCATTTCAAACTTAACCTGTTCAAAACTTAACTTCTAATCTACCTCCAAGACCCCCAAATACTTGTTTTTCCTGCTAGGTCTCTTCATCCAAGAAAATGAGAAACTTCCTCTATCATGAGTTCATTGACCACCTAGGCAGAATTGCTTTATAGTGAGAATTTGGTGTTGTAAAATTGATTGTTTTTTATGTTTATTAGCTACTTTGAGACCAAAAACACCTTTGTCCTCTCATCACTTATCTTGGTGTTTTAGTCCTAACAGATATACAATTAATGCTAGAGCTAAGATTTAAGCTGTCTTCAGAATAGGATAAGAGAAAAAAATTAATCCTTTTCAGTGATTCTTTCCAATCCAATACACTGAAGACTCTACTACTCACAGCCTTTTTGTTTTTTAAAGCTCCACAGATAAAACTCATGTACAGTTAGGATAAAGAACCACTCTCGAAAAAAATGGAAGAGAAAAAGGGAGAAAAAAAGTATTAGAGATGAGGAATGAGCATGAGGAAATGTGGAGACTGAGATGATTAGAATGAAATTTTCTTGCTGGGGAGCAGAAAACTGTAAGACTGGTTAGTCAGGGCAGGGCCAGACTATGAATGTCTGGAAATTAGATTTCTTATCTCCTCAAACAAGAGTAATTTTATATCCAAAGAATAAACAAAAATCACTATGAGTCCCAGTTCAAATTAGAGAAGATGAGTCTGGGAGAGAAAATTCTTTCAGATTTCCCCCAAAGAGTAAAAACTTTAGTTAATATGTATAAAATAGACATAAAAAAGATATTAAAAAGTAAAGTAAGACATTGTAAAGTTAACAATAGATATATAGTTTTGGCCTTAAAATGCCTTCTTGGAAAAACAAGAAAATCTATTACAATAATCCTAAAAGGTAAATGAAAGAATTAAAAACAAAAACAAAAACAAATTCAAGGAAGGTACCAGATCTCCTGTCTTGTTTTGATCTCTTCAACAGACCACAGCAATTAAAACCAGGCAATTAACAATTGATCACTTCTAGTGATGTTACAAATGACAAAATTCCCTCTCCAAAAAAAGGTCAAAATAAGTTTAAAAGCCTAGCTCAGAAGATGCCTATGTTACCATATAAATTCAGACCAACTGCTGTGGAAGGAACTGAAGGGCAGCAATGGCACAAAAAACTAGAGCCACTGGTTCCCCTCCTCCCAATAAAAAGGTATCAGGTCCAGGTTATTATATGATTGGTTTCTATCAAAAATTTAAAGAAAATGCATTATCAATGATTAATAGGTGACTGTACATTACAAATCTTTTAAACTCATTTTATGAAGCTAGCAAAATCTAGATGCCAAACTTTATAAAGATAATACAAAAAAAAAAAACATAATATAATCCAATCTGTAAGAAGGGACAAACTCTGAACTATGATTTAATATTATATATAGAATTTATGCCATAGTCATTCATTATAAATCCAGTTACACAATTCTTAATAACTCAAAAGAAGAAATTACAGGACTAGGGTAATAGATGCCAAAACACAAATGATGATGATGACAACGATAACAACAATAGAGATATGGTCTTAAATTTTCAAGAAAATTATTAAAAGATTTATGGAAATAAAAGCAAGGAGGCTAGAGCAACAGTCATTCAGTGGGGAAAAATCTGAATAATTCCTTTAAAATAGAAAACAAATATAATCACCTTGACAGAGAAATCAAAGCTAATAAATTGTAGCCCAAAATATAAGAAGTTTCCACTGAGATAACTCTAGAATATTTACAAGTTTAAAGATAACACACATAAAAAAGAAGCATGAAGAAATCATAAAGGCCTGAATTTTGAATCATATAGTCATCAAAATAAAATCTCACTTGAAGTAACAGATTAGAACTGAAGAGAGTTAAAGAACTAGAAGATGATTCGGAGAGTATTTGCTAAAAGGCAGAGAAAAATATATTAAAAAAAAAAAAAAACACAAAAGAGATAAAAGAATTAGTCAATCCAGAAGGCAAACAGAAAATGCTTTTATGTGTGGACTCTATATTATAACGATCTCAATTTTCCCCAAATTAATTCAGTGCAGCACAATAAAATCCTGAGAGATTTCTTCCCATGGAATTTGACACATTGATTTTAGTAATCTCATGGAAGCATTGTAAAATGACAGTCTTTTAACTATTTTGAATAATAAGGAGGGTAAGACTGGGGTTACCAGACAGCAAGACATAAAGCAATAGCATGGTACAGGGATAGACAAACAGGGCAAAGGGACTGAAATGGAGGTGTAGGTATTTTTACACATGGCATATGGTTTGTGTTGGCATTGTAATTTAGTGGGGTCAAGATGGACTATATAATGAGTAATGATGAGGTAACTGGCTATCCTTTTGGAAAAGGTAAAATAATCCAAAAGAAAAATGGGCAAAGGATTTATGAACAAGTAGTTCACTAAAGAGAATTCAGAATAACCAATAAACACGTGAAAAAAATAAATGACCTCATTAATGATCAAAGAAAGGCAAATCAGTATGAGAAACCATTTCACACCCATGAGACTGGCAAAAAATTTTGTTCTAATGATATCAAGAGTTGGCAACCATGTAAGCTATAAGTATATGTTGACATGTATACATCTCAAAAACAAAATATTGAGTGAAAAAAGCAAGTTCCAGGATATATACCACTTTAAAACATCCATAAATATTGTTTATGGACATAAACCCAGGTCAAAAATACAGAAACATGCATGAGTATGATAAACACTAAATTCAGACAGAAAAATGGTTACCTCTGAACGGAGAGAGAGAGCAGGAAATAGAATTAATGATAAGCTTTGTTATCTCTTATTATTTATAAGGTAGTTTACCTGTGTCTATATTTATCTGTTTAAAAAAATTTGAAGCAAATATAATAGAAGACACAATTCAACAAAGTTGGGTAATGGGTATGTGAATGATCATTATATTATTCTCTATACTTTTCTATATGCTTGAGAAAAGGAAGGGAGGAAGAAATGAAGAAGGAAATTGAGGTGGTGAGCTGGTTAGTTCCTTCCATACTAAAGCTGTCCTTACTTTTGCAATTGGGGTGGTCCTAAACCTGTCTACTCCAATCCCTGTGCCCTAGAAGAAATCAGCCTATGAACATACAAGATTTTTATAGATTTTCCTTTTAGAAAATAAGTCTAGATCTGTATAACTGTAAAGCTCTATTGTAATCAACTTAGTCCTTTATTCATGAATATGAATAGACAGTTAAGAATCAAAAGACACAGCATGGTGACAATAGTTAATAATACTGTTTTGTATATTCGAAAGTTGCTAAGAGAGTAGATCTTAAAAGCTCTTATCACAAGAAAAAAGTTTGTAACTGTGTGGTGATGGATGTTAACCAGACTTATTGTAGTGACCATTTCTCGTTATATCATTATGTTATACACTTGAAAATATAATGCTATATGCCAATTATATCTCAATAAAAAAAAGCATCACAAGACACTGTGAAAATCCAACAAGAGGAAAAAGAAAGATCACAATGAACAAACAGAAAGACTGAATGTGCAAGGAGAAAATAGATTATTGGGAAAAAATTTTAGAAGGGGTAAGTAACAGAATGAGCATTGGTAAAGACCTTAGTAGTAATTTGTAATATAAAGTTTTAAAAAGTTCCCAGAAAGTAAAGCAAAAACAAAACGCAAAAACAGAGATAGATAATACAAGTAAAAAGGTGAGACATTAAGAACATATCTGGGAGGTTCAAAATTCATTTAATAAGAAATACAAATGAAGAAAATGGAAGAAATAAATTTTAAAACTATTTGATCCAAGGAAAAACATCATAAGTATTTGACTGAAAGGGCTTCTTAGTGAGGGCTAAGGAAAATGAGTAAAATGAGTAAAAAAAAGACTCATCTGAATACATCTTAGTTTCCATAATTAAGTTCCAGGAATTCGAAATTAGAAAGAAAACTCTAAAAGTTACTGATAAAATAGCTAAAATTAACCTGACATCAGGTTTTTCATCAGCAACATTAAGAGAATGATGACAGAAGGTAGATTACTTATTGCCTAAGACTTGGGGGAGGGATGTGGAAATAGGGAGCAAGTATCTCAGGGGTTCTTTTTGGGGTGATAAAAATATTCTACAATGGATTGTGGTGATGGTTGCACAAATCTGTAGATATATTAAAAACTACTGAAGTGTATTCTTTAAATGGGTGCATACTATGGTACGTGAATTACATCTTAATAAAGATGTTAAAAAAGAAAAGACAGTGGAGTAATACCTCCATTATTCTTAACAAAATGGTTCTGAACCTGGAATTTTACACACAGGCAAACTACCAATCAAGCATGAGGGTTAACAAAAGCCTTCTGGACATGTTAAGTTCTCAAAAATTTACTTCTATAGAATTACAGGTCTGAAAACATTCAGAAACTGATGATGTGGAAGAGAGATGGTAACTGTAGGAAAGACGCTCTAGAAACAGTAAGAAAAGATGGAATCTGAGTCACAAGAAGAGGAATTAGACAGTCATGTGAGGTCTCTGATAAAAAGTGAACGGAAGACAGAGGACACGAAGACCAATGCAGATAGGTTTGTAGATTTGGTGGTGAGAAGAGAACTGCATCTAATTTCTCAATAAAGTTTGAGGTGAAGTCCACAGATGAGAGTGGGAGGTGAGAGAAGTTTGCAGTGAGTGGAAATGCGGTCTTAATGGGGAATGTGAAAAAGGAGCAGCAGCACTGCCAGACACTGTTGAATTGGAAGCCCTGCTGAGGTTTATGGCATAAATTTAAAGTGGTACATTCAACTTCCGGTAGGCAGTTGGCATTTTGTCAGGCCCATAAAACGGAAGGGGAGAGGGAGTACAGAATCAAGGATATTAGTAATTCTTATAGTCATTCCTTACTAACATCTTTGTTTTGAAGTCTTTGGGTTGTGAAGAAACAGTTTCAGCGACGAAGACTGAAGAAGTGCTATAATCAGGGGCCAGTTTGATCATGGTTCCATAATTGAGATAGAGAGTGAGAAATAAAAACAGGGAAGTGGTATGCACGAAATCAATAAACAGAAAATATCCTGACTTTGAGTTAAACTTAGAAATTAATCTAAAATGGAATAAGAAATAAAAATTTTTGTGGCTAATTAAGAGCAGAAAGTTTCTAGGATTCTGGAAAAAAACCCAAAACAAAACAGCATCCCAAATAAACTATTTTAAACTGTCCATAAAATCATCAACTAAATTTACTTAACTTTAAAAAAAAACCGACGACTCATCACTACTATTCAAAAGGGTCGTCAGTAAACAGAGTAAATTTTGGTCATATACATATAACTGAATGGAATGGAAATGTCTGAATTAGGAATAAAACTGAATGAAAATGTAGAAGTATATCATGTGAAACACTAGAAGCTGTACAGATTGAGGACTTTCAGTTGAAAATACTTTCACACATCTTATCGACATAGCCCACTTCTTGTCTTTTGGCATAATCCCCCTAGTCGTAATCTTCTATCACTGTAACCTCCTATCTCAAGTCACTCTTGGTTCTCCAAAATTCTGGGGCACCATTCCACAGAACTATATCCTACCACCAAAAGCAAAGATTTGTGAGAAACCAATGTCACAAGTAAATAACTGGGGCATTAATGGCCTATTAGGACTGTAGTAAGCTCAGTGAAGTTGAGATTGCTACCATGTTGATAACTGTCTTAGTCCTAGCACTTAGGCACACTAGCAAGAAGCAGGTAGTTAGTTTATAGGTGCTGACTGCATGCAAATATTTAAAACTCTATGTTCTGGGTAAGCTCAGAGTAGACTGATGAAATCACATTCAAGAGAATTCAACTGGTGTCAGAGAAGTAACAAGGAAGAGATAAGGTCAGAAGAGTAGGAGCCACCTTAGTCAAGATTCTTTCTAAACTGGGGTTCCATGAGAGAATTAAGTCCTATTGCTCAAGACATCCAGCTTAAATAATGAATTATCTTCTCTCCAATGTATCTAGAATGGTATTTCTGACTCTCAAGACAGAGTTAAAATGTATGTTTACTAGTTTTAGGTATTTTTTAGTAAACCTCAAATTAATGAATGATATTCTGCCAAGAGCATTTCATGGTATGTGAATGTTTTAAGGATATAGTATTACCACATACACATTGGGAAAAAAATATCTGGCTATTTCATTTGCTTCATGTGCTTTTCCCCTTCTAAAATAATACACTGTCAGTTTTCAAAGACTTTCAATTTCTCCATCACTGTAAGACCTCTCCAGCTTCTAATTCCATTTTCTCTGTGCTATGTACTCTAATAACAAGTGGGTGATAGAAACACTAAACTATAATTATTGTACCAATTTTATATACTGCTTATTTTGTATCAGGCACCATTCATACATTTTGTATATATTAAACTTGTTCACTTCCTACCAACAACTCAATGAGGTTGCAATTATTATTATTCCTTATTTTACAGATGAGGAAACAGAGGTTAAAAAAAATAATAATAATGTGACCCATGAGAAGAAATCCTCCAATATCAAGTGTTCTAACCAAGAACAGCTGACACTTCACACACTCCATAATGAGGCAGGTGAGAACTTTGAGATTGTAATTAGAATTTAAGTAGAAGTGAATCAATGTAAAGTAATTCCTTCAGTTAACAAATATTTAATGAGTGTCTACTATGTACCAGGGTTCTAGGCAATGAAATAGTACAATTAAACCAAAGTCTCTGACCTCATGAAGCATACATTCTAGTAGAGGGAAGACAAACATTTTTTAAAAAAATAGAATACAAAATATGTCAGCTGGTGATTAAAAAGTTATAGAGAAAAACAGCTGGAAAGCAGGAGGGAGGTAGGTGGCTATTAATTTTGTAGGGTGGTAAGACTTGAAGGTCTTATGAACAGAGACCTGAGAGAGTGTGGGAGCAAGCTTGTCATGCACGTACATAAAGAGGAAACCGGAGGGGAAACAAATGCAAAGGCATTAAGGTAGGAACAAAATTGGTGTGCATGACAGGCTGAGTATATTCATGACCCTAATTAATGGCTTCCCTGCAGACACACCTCTGCCTTATCACTTTGTAGTCTATTTCCACTTTGATCCTGAGCTTCTCCAACTGACCTGCTTTGGGCAACAGAATGTTAGCAAACATGAAGCAAGCAGAGACTTAAAATGTAAATATGTGCTGCTTCTTGCCGTCTTGTACAAATGAACTTGCTTGCTCTTACACCTCTGCCTTGCTATGAGAACACGTTTGGGCTAGTTTACTAGAACCAAGTTGTGCCATTCAAGGCCATCCTGGACTAGCCGTCCTACCTAGAAGCACCAGTTGGTCACAGAAACATAAGAGAGCCTAGCCAAGTTTAGCTCACCCCAGAATATCCTGCTCACAGACTCACAGTAGTTGTTTTAAACACTAAGCCTTGGGTGATTTGTTACACAATAGAAAATTAATAGATTGTGTCAGAGGAACTGTGACATACAACAGTACATACAAAAACTTGGCACACGAATGTTCATGGTAGCATTATGCATAATAACCAACAAGGGAAAACAACCCAACTACTCATCAAAAAATAAATCAAATGTGAATAAATAAAACGTGGTATATTCATCTGAGAAAATATTTGGCAATAAAAATAAAAGACTGAAACATGCTACAACATGAACATACCCGGAAAATATTGTACTAAGTGAAAGAAGCAAAGGACCATGTATTGTGTGATTCCATTTACATGAAAAGTCTGGAATAGGGAAATCCATAGAGAAATTAGATTAGTGGATGCTTAGGACAGGGGAGAATAAAGGATTTGAGGGATGATGGCTAAGGGGTGTGGAGTTTCTTTACTGGAGTGATGAAAATAGTCTAAAATTGATTTTGGTGATGGTTGTTGCATAACTCTTTTAACACAAAAGCCAGTGAACTGTGCACTTTAAATGGGTGATCTGTATGATATATGAACTATATCTCAATAAAGACATTTTTTAAAAATAAGAAAGTTATATGACCACTTAGGTGTTTTAAATGGCTGCTATATTCAAAATTGACCATAGTGGGAACAAGAAGATACCAAGAAATCAGACGGGAAATGACTGTCAAATGGAAGATGACGGCATCTTTTACTGGGCTGATACTGGCAGAAGTGGTAAGATGTGTCAGATCCTGGATGTATTATAAAGGTAGAGTTAATAAGATTTGCTGATGAATTGAATAGAGTGGAGTCATCTTTGACACTACAGTTTTTAACCTGAGACAAAGGATGTAAGACCCCAAAGACTGCTAAAGGAACACTGGCGGCGAGAGAGAAAGGCACAGCACGTTTAAATTTAAATTAAATTTTATTATTTAAACTTTATTTTAAATACCCTAAAAGGCTATTAAACAATCAGGGTGCAGACATTAAATAGGAGCTGGAGATACACATCTGGAATTAAATAAGAGATATAAATTTGGGAGTCAAGAACATGTTTTTCACTCATTCTAAGAACTTTTTTTTTTTCACATTTATAACAGCTTGGAAATCAGAATGCATCTTACAACTGAAGACATTTAAAAATTGCTGTTTGTCCAGTTGGTGGACTTGATGAACTTGTCATAGCCCACACATGTACAACTTGGTCAAGGCTATTCACACTGCTGTCAGTAAACTAAGCTACGTGCGTTATTGGTATTCCATATAGTGAGAATAACTGCCACTTTAAAGTACCTTCAGAAAGACTATATGTAATAGGATTCTGCATTGAAATAAAAGTTATTATTTATGTATGTTAACTGGCTATTTTTGGGTGGTATATAAAATAACAGTGCATCTAAGAATTAATATTATCTGTGATTCAGGGAAAATGACAGTGAAAAATGATGATACTGAAAAACATGAAAATGAAAAATATCACCAAGGAAGTAAAAGCAGATAGAGAAAAGAAGAGACAGACCATACATAGGCAAGTTCCTACCTCATCATAGTTTTTTCTCTCACAGGACAACTGCAAGAATTTAGCTAGAAGACTGCTTGAGACATAATTAAAAACACAATCATCAGTTACCGATATTATCATTAAATGTTAAAAGGCCTATGGCAGAAGTTCCATCAATGGGCAGTTTCCAGAGAAGGTGTACCAGCTAGGATAGACGACATTATGGTCCATCCAAATCCCCAAACTCTGTTGCTGAAAACGAAAAAGGTTTATTCCTCATGCTATAAGCCCATTTCAGATAAGCAGGGAAGCCCTGTTTATTGCAGTCACTCAGGACTAACAGTGACAGAGCAGCCACTATTTTGAATAATGCTAATCACTGGGCTGGACAGAAAAAGGAAAAAAAAAAGTTCTGTAGGGCTTGACAATGGCAATTAGACACAGGACATCAGGCGACACAGATCATTTCTGTTCATAACATTGAATAAATCTAGTCACATAGCCTTCTGTGTGATCAGAACAGGAAAACTGGGTATGGCTAAAAAGCACAAATGACTACCAACCATGGAAAGCTAATTTATCTAGAAATCCATATATACAAGAAAACTACAAAGACTACCTGAGACTTTGACTTAGATATTATGACTACTAGATGCAATGGAAGAAATGAAGAAGTGTATTACCTCTACCAAACACCATCTACATTTTCATGGCCTTTGGATAGGTTGCCTCTTCTGCCATAACGTTCTTTTTCCCCCACTGCTCACACTATCCTACAACACAGCCAAATGTGACTGTTTTTGTCCCTCTAAGGGGACAAAATGTAAACAAAAAACCTAAGTCTTAAACACACTGATTGCTACTTATGCTGATTAATAAAGAAATGAACAACACAATCATAAGAAACCTGGGATATATTTTAAAATTCCAACATTTGGCTAGGAAACTTCAGAACTTGAAATTTAGTCTAATGCTAAGAGAGAGGAGAAATTAGGAAATAAAATAGCTATCTATCTAACTTATATAGTGTGTCCGTTATCACCCTACATATTATGGTTTTATAATAATTCTGTAACATCTGCCTTCTGATAATATACAATGCCTCATGACCATACCAAGGACGTGTTATACCAGATGGGCCAATCATATACATCATGTTCTAGAATAATATCATTTCGTTCAATGTTGTTGCTTATAATGCTATTGAGAAAAAAATAATTGATTCCCAGATGAGGCCACTATCTGTGTGGAGTCTGCACATTCTCTACATCTTTGTGGGTTTTCTCCTGGGAGTCTGATTCCTTTTCACATCCCAAAGATGTACATGCTAAATTAACTGGCATGTCTAAAATATCCCAATCTGAGTGATTGTGGGTATGTATGTGAGTGCACCCTGCGATGGAAGGGCGTCCTGTCCAGGGTTCATTCCCATCTTGTGCCCTGAGCTTCCAGGACAGGCTCCAGCCACCCTTGACTCTGAACTGAAATAAGCAAGCTGGAAAATAATTATCTTATTTGTTTTTTATGAATCATTCTTAAATATATGTATAGCTCTCATTTATTTCAATGTTTAATATTAGAAATGAGGGCAGTTTTCTTGTATCAATGGATTTCTGGATAAATTAGCCTCCCATGGTAGTCATTTGTGCTTTTTAGCCACATCCAGTTTTCCTATTCTGATCACACAGAAGGCTATGTGACTAGATCTATTCAATGTTATGAACAGAAATGATCTGTATCACCTGATGTCTTATGTCTAATTGCCAAATTAGAATTTGGGGTCTTTATTTATAAGTTTAATGATGTTTCTGTGACCAGAAATATGAATAGAAACTTAACTCATTTATATCAATTAACTTATGGTAAAATTGGTTTCATTATATGTGGTTTCATTTAAAGTCACAGTTTCCAAGAATCTATCAAGAAGTTAAGTGAGGACTTACCAAACTGCATCCCACTAGCCTGGGCGACTGGGTCACATGGACACATGATTCTGGTCATAAACGATTAGATTCTTTCTCAGGAATTTTCCTGAAATGTAGCTTTATTGATTATATATGTGTGATTATGTATTACTTAACTATATACATGCAACTATAATCATGTAAGTGGAAGAAAATGATTCTGGAGCCATACTCCCCACTATGGAGGAAAGCTTATCTCCAATAGAAAAAAGGGAACAATATTTAGAAACAAGCAAAGAAAGGTGGAAAACAATACCACTGGTGTCTGATAGTCTAAGATTCTGCCTTGACAATTACTGTAACTCTACCTTTAGTTCTAGTTCTGTGAGTTATTCTAGTATATTTCCATAAACTCCTTTTTTGCTTAACCTAGATTGAGTTGTTTCTGTATTGACCAATACTATTTTTGCCAAATACAATAGCCAAAAGAAGAATTTGGTTTCTATGTCTATGGCACAGAATACCAGTAGGACATGTTTCTTGTAGATCACATGAAGACTAGGAAGGTATCTGGCTACAAACATGCCTATCTAATTAAAGCTTCATAATGAATTTTGAAATTGGTTGGAAAGCCCATATAAAAGACTCAAGCTGAATAACACTCAAAAATTAACACATCAAAGAAATAGCCGTATGCTACAGGTATCCAATTTTCCTACTCTGATCTTGCAGAATTCTGGCTAATGTGCCTAGTTCTAGTCAATGTGTTAAGAACAAAAATGGCCCATGCTGTTTAAGAAATATAATTTTTGGATCAGCAACAATCTTTACAATTCAAATAACCATAATCAAGATATCAAATATGAAAAAAAAGGGAGTAAAAACTTTTAACACAAGGAGGTAACTTTTACAAAAATTTGGTATAGTCAATAGATCTCATTTAAATAGATTCAATGAAAAGAGGGAAAAGAAGAGGAAAGGAAACAGAACAGTAATCATCATTGTGTGTAAATCTCCACATCTGTGCATGGAAGGGCTGTGATGAACATCTGAGTAGAGATTAAAAGACATAATCAAAGGCTTTTTCATGTCATGAGAGTGTAGAAGAAAATATCAGAGGCAGAGTATTTGGATAATATTCACTAACAGAGATTATACACCTGCCACAAAGAAAGTTATGATATTGATGGAGAATTTAAAGCTATTCTGACATCTGCTAAAAGTCTTATTTTGTTTATAGTAAACTTTTAAGTGACTTTCTTCAATTAAAAAAAAATGAAGTTAATAGTGCTTTCTTCTATATACCTAAGGAATATATTGCGATAAACAAAAATATACCCTTTTCTATGATATGAAGACATACATGCTTATTTCACATTAACTTTTAAGAGAATTTAAAATAAACAGATTTCAAAGATAATATTCAAAATTACGTTAAAATTATGTTACAACTTGAAAAAAGCACTTCTGTACTTTCTCATTAATGTCTTTAATCTATTTATGAGAGTTCTTAATCAACAGTAAAAGGCCCTACCTGAAAAATATACATAGCTCTCAATTGCCAGGTAATCTTAGTATCAGATGTCTTTACAGGTAGCTCTCTTTACTTCCAAATCTCTGTTGAGATCATCCTTCTCACTAAAGTAACTGGAGAAAAAAAACTTTAATCTATCTTCCAAATAGGCTGCTGTCAATTTTTGCTATCCTGAACACAGTTAAAGCAAAAAACAAGAAAGAACTACGAAGAGTATTTCTATGCCTCACTGTGAACCTATATGACTGTTATTCTCTAGTCATATTCTAACATAATATTCAAATGTCCAGGGAACATTTCAAAATTACTCAGCACACAAAGAACCAGGAAAACCCCCAACTCTCACTGAAAAGTCCAAAGACACCAACCCCCAAATAATCCAGATGTTGAAGTTATCTGACAAAAACTTTAAACAGCTATAATAAAAATGCTTCACAAGCAATCAAAAATGCTCTTGAAGCCAATGGAAAACTAGAAGGTCTTAGCAAAGCAAGAGAAGACAAGAGAACCAACAGGAACTTTAGAACTAAAACTTACAATAATAGAATTTTTAAAACTCAATGGATTGGCTCAACAGCAAAATGAAGAATTGTCAGTGAACACGTAGATTAGTTGAAATTATCCGATCTTAACGGCAGAAAGAAATAAGACCGAAATTAAAAAACAGAACCTTGGGGTTCTGTGGGACAACAACAATAAGGTCTAACATTTCTGTCACTGAACTTCCAAAAGAAGAGAATAAAGCAATAAAAAATATTTGAAAAATAATGATTGAAACCTTCCCAAATTTGACAAAACACAAAACTAAGATTCAGAAAGGTCAATGAATCCCAAAATGGATAAATACACAGATATACACACCATTAACTGTTGAAAACTAAAGATAAAGACATTATCTTAAAAGCAGGCAGAGAAAAATGACCCATAAACTGTAGCAGAACAACAGTTCAGACAACTACAGATTTCTCATCAAAAGCATGATGGCCAGAAGGAAAGCAGCACATTTTAAAGGGCTAGGGGAAAAAAAAAAAAAAAAAAGAACTGTCAACTGAAGATTCTATATCCAGTGAAAATATCTTTCAGCAATGAAGTAAAACAAAGATATGTTCAGATAAAAGAAAACCAAGAGAATTTGCTACCAACAGACCTACTCTAAAAGAATTGCTAATAGAAATTCTTCACACAGAAGAGAAACGATACCAGAAGGAAACTTAGAAGTGCAGGAATGAAGAATAATAGAGATGGTGAATATCTGGGTAAGCATTCTTCTCCTCTTACATTCTTTTAATATGTTTAATAGTTGAAAGGAAAATTTATAATATTTCCTAATGAGGCTTTCAATGAAGGAAAATGTAATATGTAAGACAACAGTAACAGAAAGAGGAGGAGGATAAAGAGACCTATATAGCAGAGTAACATTTCCATAATGCACTTAAGGGGATAAAGAATTTATTCTAGTCTATGGCCATGCTACCCTGAACAAGCCTGATCCCATCTGATCTCGGAAGCTAAGTACCATCAGGCTAAGCAGAGATGGAAGACCACCTGGGAAGATCAGGTGCTGTAGGCGTAAAAAATAGAAAAATAAGAGATTTTAAACTGACAAGGTCCTTGCAATCTGTGAGGTCAACCAAGTGTTGCCTCCCCAAAACAAAAAAATTTTTTATTAAAAATTTTATTCTAAGCAGTAAAAACTTTAGTATGTATATTATAATCTCCATAGCAATCACTAAAGAAACTATATATAGACGATTAAAGAAAAAAACTATACTATGTGAATTTAAAATGAAATACTAAAAAGACATACAAATAACCCAAAAGAAGGCAGGAAAGGACAGAGTAATGAAAAACAAAGGAAACTAACAAAATAAATTGCTAAACTGGTAAACCTAAATCCAAACATATCAATAATTACATTAAATGCAAATGGTCTATAGATACAAATTAAAAGACAAAGATTGTCAGAAGGGATGAACAAATATCCAATGATACAGTGTCTATGAGTAACTCACTTTAACTATAATGACAGGTAAAGAAAAAGTGACATTGCACAATGATAAAAAGGTTAATTCACCAAGAAGAAACAAGTGTCCTAATGTGTATGTACCTACTAACAAAAGCTTCCAAGAATATAAAGTGAAGCCTCACAGATCATGAAAGGAGAAACAAATTCACAATTATACTTGATGATTTCAACACTCCTCTTTCAGTAACTGAACTAGTAGACAGAAAATCAGTAAATATATAGAAGAAATGAACATCTTCAACCCACTAGATCTAGTTATATTTACATAATACTCTACTCAACAATACACGTTCTTGTTAAATGCACATGGAGCATTCGCCAAGACAGATCATATTCTGAATCACAAAACAAACCTTCACAAGTGTAAAAGAATATAATGTTCTCTGACCATAATAGAATTAAACTAGAAATAGAAATAAAAAAATCTCCAAACATTTAGATATTAAACAATACACTTCTTAATAATCCTTGGATCAGAGAGGATAATCAAAACCACATACCAACATCTCTTGTAAACACAGATGTAAAAAAACATTAACAATATACCAGTAAATGTAATACAGCAATTATAAAAAGGAATGAAAATTTAAAAAAGGAAAATAATAATTTTAAAAAAAACAAAGAAAACTAACAGAAAATAAGTTGCTAAACTGGTAAACCTAAATCCGAACATACTGAATCTGTAGGATGCAACTAAAGTAGTACTTAGAGTGGGCTATATACCATTCAAGAAAAATGATCTCAAATTCACCTTAAGAAACTAGAGAAGGAGCAAAATAAGCCTAAAGAAAGTAGGACAGATAACAGACAGCAGAAATCAAAAAACTTAAAACAGCTGAAAAAAGAAAAAAAATTAATGGAACCAAAGCTTGAAAACACCAATAAAATTTATAAATATGAAAGAAGACACAAATTACCAACATTAGTAATGAAGAAAGTCCCGAAGATATTAAGAGGATACTATGAAAAACTATACATAAATTCAAAATCTTAGAAGAAATGAACCAATTTTTCAAAAGCTGCATACAAAATATCTCCCCACAAGGTGGAAGAGATAATCTGCATGTTCCTACAACTATTAAGAAATTAAACTCATATTTTAAAAACTTTTCTAAAAAGAAATCTCTAGACTCAATGCTTTCAGTGGCAAAGTCCACAAAATGTTTAAAAAAGAAATAAGACCAATTCTACACAATGTCTTCCAAAAACAGGAGAGGACACTTTCTAAGGCCAACATTATCCTTATGCCAACATGAAACCATACTCCCCCCTCCAATAAAAACCATACATCAACATCCCTAATGAATATAGATGCAAAGTCTAAGAAGAAATCACAAGGGAAACTAGAAAATACTTTCAAAAAATAAAAATGAAAATACAACATAACAAAACTTATGGGATACAGCAATAGCAGTGCTCAGAAGGAAATGTATTCTGTAAATGCTCACCCCTACCTCACACCACATACAAAAATTAACTTAAAATAGATAAATGACCTAACTGTAGTAGCTAAAACTATAAAACTCTTAGAAGAAACAAGAGAGTAGATCTTAATTATCTTGGACTTGGAAATGTGTTATGACAGTAAAAGCACAAACAACAAAAGAAAAAAGGAAATTGGATTTCATCAAAATTAAAAACATTTGTAGTCTAGGGCCATGCCACCCTGAACAAGCCTGATCCCATCTGACATCTGATCTCGGAAGCTAAGCAGGGTTGGGCCTGGTTAATACTTGGATGGGAGACCACCTAGGAAGACCAAGTGCTGTAGGTGTAAAAAATAAAAAATAAGGGATTGTAAGTTGACAAGGTCCTTGCAATCTGTGAGATCAACCAAAGGTTGCCTTGCTTAAAAAAATAAAAAATTAAAAAAAAATTTGTGCCAAAAAATTACCTATGTCTTTTGCTAACTGTGCTAATAGAAAGTAAAAGGACAACCTAAAGAATAAAAGAAAATATTTGCAAATCATATATCTAATAAGGGTCTAGTGTCCAGAAAATATAAAAAGTCTTACAACTCAAAAACAAACACTACCCAATTAAAAAAATGGGGAAAGGACTTGAACAGGCATTTTTCCAAACTTATACAAAAAAGGCCAACAAGCACATAAAAAGGTGTTAAAAATCATTAGTCATTAAGGAAATGGAAACCAAAACCACAATGAGATTATCACTGCATATCTCCTAGGATGGTTATTATTTTTTTAAAAAAACCCACATAAAATAATAAGTGTTGGTGAGAATATAAATAAATTGGAACCTTTCCACATTGCTGGTAGGAATGGTGCTGCTGCTGTAGAGTTGGGTGGATCCTCAAATAAAACAAAACAAACAAAAAACAAACCGCTGCACACTGATGTTCATAGCAGCATTATTCCCAGTAGCCAGGACATGGAAGCAACTGAAGTGTCCTACGATAGATGATTGGCTAAAGAAGCTATGGTACATATATACAATGGAATATTACTCAACTGTAAGAAGAGATGAAATACTTCCATTTGCAACAACATGGATGGACCTTGAAATAATCATACTAAGCAAAACAAGCTAGACAGAAAAGGTTGAAAATCACACGATATCACATATATGGGATATAAACCTAAAAGCAACAAATGAATGGGACAGAGACTCATGGACATGGACAACAGACTAGTGGTTACCAGAAGGGGGGGGATAAAATATTTTTAAAAATTATGTACATATAGTATGGAAAAAAAACCCACACAGAATTATACCATATGACCCACCAATTCCACTCCTAGATATACACCAAAAAAGAAATGAAAACAGGTACTCAAATACTTATATGCCAGTATTTATAGCAGCATTATTCACAATAGCCAAAAGTTACAAATAACCCTCAAATGTTCATCAGTGGATGAACAAATAAACAAACTGTGGTATATACATACAATGGAATATTATTCACCCATATAAAGGAATGTATAATGTGGATAAACCTGGAAAAGATGATGCTGATTGGAAGAAACCAGACACAAAAGGTCATATGTTATATGATACCATTCATATGAAATATTCACAATAGGTATGCATATCCATAGTAATGGAAAGAAAATTGGTGGTTGTCAGGGGCTGGGGGGAGGAACGGAAGAATGGAGAGAAACTGCTTAATGGGTACAAAGTTTTACTTTAGAATGATGGATATATCTGTGTTTACTATCATACATGCATATATAAATACAGAACTAGACAGAAGTGATGGTTGTACAACACTGTGAATGTACCAAATGCCACTGAATTGTTCACTTCAAAATGGCTTTTTTTGTTATGTGAATTTCATGTCGATTTACCGAAAAAGGAATGAAGGACTGATATACTCTATGACATAAATGAATTTTGAAAAAATTATGTTAAATGAAGACAGATATTAAAGGCCATATATTGTATGATTCCTTTTATATGACATGTCTAGAATAGGTAAATCTATAGATACATAAAGACTGGTGGTTGCCAGGGGGATGGGGTGGAGAGAAAATGGGAAACGACTGCCAATGGAAATAAGTTTTCTTTTTTGAATAATAAAAATGTTCCAGATAGTGGTGGTAGTCATACAACTTTGTGAGTATACTAATATCTATTGAACTGTATATACTTTGGAAAGATAAATTTTATAAGATGTGAATTATATGTTAATTAAAATAATCTTAAAACGGGGTGTGGGGGATTTGAAAGCTAAGGATCAGTATTTACAAAACTGATTATATATTATACCATTAAGGAAATCTCAGAAATGCCAAAATGTAGATATTCATAGCCCACCTTCCCTAACCATAACAAACTATAAAGAACAAAATCATAGCTAAAAAGTAATAAAAATCCCAAAACCTATGAATCTAGCCACTAAGAATATTTTTTTAAACTTACCTTTCAAGTAACTCCTGAATTAAAGAAAAATCCACAACTGAAAGTACGACATTCAGAAATGATCATAAAACACTACATATCAATACATGAGATGAGTCAAAGCAATAAATTTAAAAGAGAAAAATCGATAGCCTCAAGTGTACTTATTAGGAAAAAAATAGGTCTGAAAACCCTAAGTAAAAAGAAAATAAATTTTAATAGCAGAAATTAATGAAGGAACAACAAAAAAAGTACATTAAGTTAAACTAAGGATTGATTCTTTGAAGAAATAATACTGATCAATCTCCTGAAAGTTTCAACGATGAAAAAAAGAATCAGGAATCAGAAAGGTAAAATAAATACAGATAAAGATTAAACTTAAAGATGGAAGATAGTATTATAAACAACGTTAATAAATTGAAACTCTATTTGAAATAGATATACAGTATTTATATAAAAATCTAAGTTGTCAAAACCGACTCAAGAAAAGCTGAAAAACCAAATGAGGGCAATAAGCACATAAAGACACTGTAAGATAGTTAAAGTATCTGAAAGAAATACTCGGGCCTAAGGTTTTACACCTCCTTCCTTGGAGTGATGGAGGTTAACAGGTGCCATCTTAACTTCCTCCAAGGTTTGCAGGTGCCAAGTAGCCGTAGTTCCTAGTAACTTAAGTAAACAACTGGCACATACACTCAGGTAGTTTTGCACCCAAAATCAGACTTAAATCCCCCCCTTTGGACCAAGGGAATCAATAAAACATTAACTATACTCATATACAGGCGTACCTTGGAGATATTGTGGGTTAGGTTCCAGACTACTGTTATAAAATGAGTATTGCAATAAAATGAGTTGTAAAACTTTTACTGGTAGAGAGGGTCTTGCCTTCAATTTGTAAAACACACCACCTGTGAAGCACATGCAACAAAGTGAAGTACAATAAAACGAGGCATGCCTGTGTTTACTCTCATGCATACATACATATAAACAGTAACACAGACAACAGAACTACAATAGATGAACGAACAAATTGAGATGGCGCAATATTCATGGGTATGTCAGACTGAAAAATGTCCAATAATTTTCTCTTAATACCTCATAGAAGTGGACAAGTGTCAATTTCTTTAACAATTCAAAATATTAAAAGGAAAAGTAAATTTTTTGCTTTTTCTATTACTTATCATCAGAATTAGGTTAAATTTAAAAATTTCCCTAGATCAAAAATATCATGAGCATTGTTTTTTTCCAATACTAAAGAAAATACGGCAAATGTAATTTATATACTTGATACAGCCAAAGTTTATACAACTTAAAAAGTTAAGGGCAAAAGAATCAAACAGTTCAAATGGCCAGATTCACTTTTTTACTTATCTCTGATTACTTCCCACCCCAACTTTCAACTAAATATAGATGAAGAGAAATAAAATGGAAGATAGTATCGTTAAAATGACAGTTCTTAAACTAAGTTAAACTCTATCACACACTTAAAAATGACTTTAATCAACCAAAGTCCATGAACAGGTGGCTTACATATGTATAGATAAATTCAGAAGTGATACAGAAACTATTGACAGTGGTTACATGTGGGAAATAAGACTAAACCTCAAGATGGACTGCATATGCTGTTGTATTTTTTAAAGCTCCTGGCAATTTTCAAAAAAAAAACTAGTTACAAAAATTTTAAATTGTATATAAAGTTAAAGCCATAATAGATTAGTGTAACCACTCTGTAACAGTTTTTTTCCTCATTTTAAGACCAAGTTTTAATCAGGTAAAAAGATTATATAAAGCTAAATTCAAATAATAAGATTAAAGATAAAATATGTTTACTGAAATTTGCTTATTTAAATAAGATTATAAAAAATTAAAAAATAATTAAGATTATAAAGGAGGTTTCTACACTAATAGTTACATATCGGAGAAACTTGACTCTTATAAAACTTTTGTGGTTATTTTTGGTAAATCCGATTTATGTCATCCTACTTTAACATTTAAGCAGAATTTCCAACACTAATATACATAAACTCATGAGTATTTTATGATTATACACATATTTTAGAAATAAGCAAGCAAATTATGGGACACACACACACACACACACACACAACCGAGCTTAAAATGAAGTCTTGACATTTCTAAAGATACACCCAACATTCTACAGCTAACATTCTTAACTTGAAAGTTTTTTATTTTGCAAGCAAAATATTGATGCCAAACCCTTTTATCCTCAGACTTACACACACACACACACACCCACACACACACACACACACACACACACCCCTTGTTTCACCAAAGTCAAACAAGGACATAAAAAAATCAGTACTTTTCGATCTTCCTCCAATCCTATGGCCCTGAAGTAATCAATGTTAACACTGAATCATGTTCTTCCAAATTTTTCTCTCTGCCTCTTTTTTCTTTACTTTTTAAAAACAAAAACAGGATTATATTACTTGATAAAGTGTTACTTGGCAACTATCATTATTCCAGTAATATTGTAGTCAATCTCCCATATCAAGATATTTATTTTTAATAAATGGCTTTTATATCAAAGTTCCCTCAACCAGGTATTAAGAGACTCACATTCAGGCTGTTGGCACATTTTGCTGAACAAACCTGCAGTATACAATACAGCGGACCCTTGAACAATACAGGTTTGAACTGTATGAGTCCATTTACATGTAGATTTTTTCCAACATATCTTGTAAATATATTTTCTCCTCCTCATGATTTTCTTTTCTCTAGCTTACTTTATTGTAAGAATACATATGTAATACATGTGACATACAAAATATGTGTTAATCAATTGTTATTGGTAAGGCTTCTAGTCAACAGTATGCTATTAGTACATTATATTTGGGGAAGTCAAAAGTTATATATGGATTTTCAACTGCATGGCGGGTCAGTGCCCCTAACCCTACAATGGTTCAAGGATCAACTGTAGTTATACGTTTACTGGGATTCTTATTTCTGTAGGACATATTCCCTAAAGGGGAATTGCTGGGTCAAAGGACACACACACGCACACACACGAATACAGTTCTTAACATTTTTAATAAACATTAACATACATTCCCAAAAGGCTGCAGAAATTATCAATTCTATCTGAGGCTGTATCTCAACCCCATTAGCAACTCAATCTTATGTCCATACACATGTTGATTTCCCTATATTCCAGATAATGCTAAAAATAGTTTTGACCTCAAGAACCCTCTTAAAGGGTCTTAGGAACCCACAGGCACCCTTTACTATTCCTTCATATCACTTTTCAAAATTTGTAATTACATATTTGTGTGCAGATTTTGTTCAAGGTCTATGTCATCTCTAGACTACAGGTTCCATAGAGACTGTGGCTGTGCCAATTTTTGTACGTGAATACGTCCACACTGTCTACACACAGTGTCCAGCACACAGGCATCACATTAACATCTGTCGAATTAACATACTATAATGCAAAGAAACTATTCTGGTTAAAAGTGGGTAAGTGGACAATTCATTTTTGCAGGCATACGTGGAAGGCTTCGTAGTTTACCAGAATCCTAAGGAATGCTTAGAATTTTGAAGTATGTAGGGGTACAAGTATTCCAGCTATTGTAAACAAAAATGGCATCAAGGTACAGATATGTTCATGATTATGAACAAATACAATAGTTTGATGTGGCAACAGTGTAGGTAAATAAGAGAGTATGAGGAGATAAATGTAATACAGGTAGGCTGAAAAAGCCTCAAGGGAGCTTGGCTTTTCTTTCAGAAACAACAATCAAATTGAAATCATGGCTTCAATTTTTTACACCACCATTTACTAGATGGGCTTAGATAAGTTTATTCCAAATCTTATTCTGTTCATACTTCACAAGATTATTGTAATAGTTTTAATGAGCTAATGAATCATTTCATGTTACTTATTTACTGGCATTACTTTAGTCTACACTATTATCCTTTCTCCTCAAACTACTACTTACAAAGCCATCCTAACTGGTTTCCCAACTTCTTCTGCACTATTCCCATTCCTCGTTCATCCATTCTCCAGAGTAAAATCCCCAAAACACAAATCTGATCACATCACTCTCCTTGTTTAAACTCTTTGCAGCTTCCCAATGACTCAGAATAAAACCTAAACTTCTTAGCATGGAATGTAAGATCCTAAATGGCTGTGTCCCTGCCTACTTTCTGCCTTATCAGGCACTATTCTCTCCATCTCTTACTCAATAAATTCAACCACAACGGCCTTCCAGCAGCAAAGTCTTTCCTTCTTCCTGGAAAACTCGTTGACCAGCACTTTTCCAAACTAGCCCAGCTTCTTCAGATAGAAGAGATCTCAAGATCTCACTTCCTCACAGAGGCCTCTCCTGATCACCCTCCTTCCAATCTACATTGGATGTATTAAAGTGTATTTTGCACAGAATTGCAATTCAGAACTTGATTATTTTTTTTTTTTTTGATAATTTGTTTAATGGACATCTCCTGATTGCAGAGACCACATCTAAGCCAGCACATATAGTAATTTCTAAAAAAAAAAAAAAAAATTGTAGTTCTTATTGTTATAAATGGCTTTTGATCTGATACACATGTATTTTAGGATGTTTATTCTGCCAACAATGTTTAGGTTGACTACCAAGTCAGAGAGGTTCTAGAGCAGAGTGTCCCATTAAAAGCATGCTACAATTACAGCCAAGTAATGAGTCTGATTACTGCTGACAGATTTCATATCCTTATAACCTAAGGAGGAAGCTAAGTTCTGAGACAGTAAATGGCCATTCAAAAGAGGAAGTTTGAAAACTTTTTGTGTAATAATTCAGCTGAATTCAGATGGCCAGAAAAGTAGGGTGCTGAGGGAAATTGTAATCCCAATTCCACAAAGTAAATTGTCACAATTTTAATACTGAAATGGGTACAAAAGAAGCCCCTCTATTTAATGTAATAAAGTCTGGTGGTTGGTTAATTGAAAGGTCAGTTAAAACAGGGAATCATAAGCAATGGTAAAAACTTAAACATTTAATTTTAACTTAAAACTGTAAAATGAACATTCATTCTCCAGTCTTTGACAAAGGGTCACGATTTTCCTTTATCTATGACTCACACCTAATTTGACAGCAAATATTTTTTAATGGGCATCATCAGTTAACCTGATGAATTGGTCAAGTGAAAGTAAGAAAAATTATTTTCTCCTTTTAGTACTATGGTTGCAATGACAAAAACTGAACAATAGGTTACAATGTGATGGCCAAACTCATTTACAAAATAGATCCCCACACACCTCTGAGGGCACATAGGAGACTACTGGGGATGTAGGAAGATTACATAAGTTAGTAAAGTATTCATCTAGAAAATTAAGAAAAATTCAGATTTTTCATATTTATTATTTACAAAAGAACTCTCACCTAGGGTTCATATCAGATAGATATGCCACGTATAGGCATGCAAGTACACTGAAAACTGGGCATTCCACACTGCAGAGCACTTGACAGTGGGGTTCTCATTTATCTTGCTCATTTATCTTATTATGACATATTACTGCTTACAAATATTGAGTTAAGTAAATGTATGGATTATATTATCCAGTTTTAACTAAAGTGAACCTTACAAAATAGACAAGTGGCTTAAAAAGAATTCCTATAAACAATATGGTGCTCAAAGATCATACTGACGATAACAACTACTGCTGATAGAAAAAAAAGTCAAAGCTGACACCTTACCTACTTCTAGTGCAAGCTATTTGTCAGCCACAATACAGGATTAAAACAATGATCTAATCCAGTGATTCTCAACCAGAGGCGATTTTGCCCCCAGGAGACATTTGTCACAACTGAGGAGAGGGTACTACTGGCATCTAGTAGGTAGAGGCCAGGGATGCTGCCAAACATCCTGCAATGCACAGGGCAGCGCCCCTCCGCCCCATAACCAAAAATTATCCAGGCCAAAATGTCACAGTGCCCAGGTTAAGAAACACTGACCTAATCATAACTGACAAAAAAACTGGCCAAAAATTTTTAAAAATTAACCTGATTATTCAAAATGTGGATTTGTAGCCACTACTGTCAATGATGAACCTTGCCCTAAGGGTATTATGCCCTGAGATATTAGCTAAAGACAAAGCCATCACAACTCATTTCATTTTTAGCTTTTCATTCTGTACTGCAGTACACACATAATTTATAAATCAAACAATTTTATTGATGGAGTATCAAATTTTTAAGTCTGGAAAACAGATTCAAACAATGAAGCTAACAAAGAGATATCAGTACATTGACAAATTCTAATTTATAATCTTAACTAAAAGAAAAGAACCTTGTAATGTTTTATTATCTAAAACAAGAACAGCCCAGGGTATCAAATAGATTAAGATAATAATCCAAATTGAAAACCATCAGTAGAAAACCAGTGAAGGTGCCAAAAGGTATAAAGAGAACAACACCAGCTGTCAATCATGGTTAACCTCTCGAAAACAGCTGTACATTACATTGTACAATAGGACGTGGAGAGGCGCTGATAACATGGTGGTTAAGAGTGTGGCCTGTAGAGTCACAACGTCTGGGTCTGAAACCTAGATCTTCCACTTAAGCAGTATGCCAGCTGCATAACTTTTCTAAATCTACTGCTTCGCTACAAAATGGGTTATTACAATATCTAAGTCTTAGGACTCTTACGAGTGGAGATTATTACAATATCTAAGTCTTAGGACTCTTACGAGTGGAGTTAAGAGCACAGGCTTTAAAGTCAGAATTCCAGCTCTGTCACGTATTAGCTCTGTAACCTTGGGCAAGTTACTTAACCCCCAAGTGTCAGTTTCTTCATCTATAAAACAGAACTAGCTTGACATATTCCTATTATTTGAATGATACAAACTTCACAGAGTTCACAGAGTTGATCTGAGCATTAGATGGGATCCTCAGTGCCTGGCACAAAGTATATAATAAACTGAAATATTCAATAAATGAAGTAAAACAGTTCATTATTTTGATTATTTGTAAAATTAAGCAGGACATATTATTTCTGTAAAACATTTCTGTGGACCAATAAATGATCTCTATATATTCTGAAATGACTGTTTTTTAAACAAACTAATGGCAGGCCTACTGCTTCACCAATGTTCAACTAAATTTACTGAATCCTTACTATGTGTTTGGGCTTGTGCTGAGAGTGGAAGATACAATGGTGAGCAAGACTGACAATGTTCCTTGTCTTCAACAGAATTCACAGTTTCTTAGTTTTCATTTTTTTCTAAGCTAAAACCTCCATTCCTTTCATTGTTCCTCAATGATTCAGTAACTTCTCACATAACATTTTGAAGAAAATGCTATTTATCAGTGTCTCATTAAATGATAGTTTTCATCTTGACTGCAGATTAAAAGTGATCTGGGGAGCTTTTAAAAATTCAGAGGCCCAGGCCTCGCCCTCAAAAATCAGAACCTCTGGGGAAAAGAAGTCAGGCATCTATATTTTTAAAAGTTTCTCAGGTGTTTACTATGTGCAGCTGAGGTCAAAGTCAAAACAGAACACTACTCTAAAACCTGTCATTCATACCTGAACAACAAAAAAAAAAAGTCAATTTTAATTTTATGTGATAAGAGCACAGTGGGATTATTATTTCCCACAACTGTACAAGATTATTAATGCAGTCTAAGAAAATGGTAGGTTTTAAAGAGCCATACCACACTTGTTTTATACTAAATGTACAATTCAATCACTAATGTATCCATGTAACATACATTTTAAAAAAGACTTATTAGATGCCATGTACTAAGCACACAAAATGTTTCTGCCCTTAAAGATTTGAGCTCACAGTAAAGTCAAGGTACCTAACCACAACTGTACTGCAACATGGTTAGTTCAAATAATCAAGATGTGTATAAAATGTCATAAGAGCATCAAGCAGGTATGATCAAAGTGGAGAAAAAGGGAGAAAGAGACAAAAAGCAATTAGAGAAAGCTTTTTGGAAAGATAATCAGAACTGAGTTTTAAAGGATGAGTATAAATTGAGGAGTACCGTGTCCTCAGAGGGTATACAAATGGTATTTTGGGTGGGGCATTCCTCTGCTATGCAAGACTTCAGGTGTATTGTGGTCTTTGGTCTGTGGGCATAAAAAGTTAAATAATATTTCCCAGGCATTGGGACAATCAAAACACTTCCAAAAGCCTCCCAGTGAGGCAGGCTCTGCAGGGGGTGGGGGGTGGGGTAGGAAGAGGAGGAAAGCATTCTAAGCCAAAGGGTCAGAAACAACAGAACACACAAGAATTTGATTGGTATTAGAATAGCATTTCCTTAAATGTTTCATGGTATATTAACACATACTATACAGAAGCAATGTTCCATAGTCATAGAAGTTGAGAAAATTCTAATTTAAACAAAAGTTTCTTTACTATAGTTCTTTTCAATCTTTAATATGCCAATGTCCAATTATGAAATCCCAAGAGGGGAATATAGTACAGGGTATCTCTTGCTAACCAAATCAATTCAGATACGTTTTAGATGAATCACTTGATATGCAAAATGCAGAAACCAAATTAAGATTCAAATAATATATAATCCTCTCATTATGTCTGAACTCTGAAAGTGAACAGGTTAGACAGTGAGGAACTTTTATTATTTCCTCAAATTGTTAACTTTTTATGGAACCCTTCTAGAGAGAAAACTTTGAATGGCTAGGATCCCAATAACATACACTATGTGAAATAATTGCACTACAGCATTTAGTAGGCAGGCAAAAATTGCTGGGGGACATGGGTGGAGCGGTAGGAAAGAGCAAGATCAGAGGACCATGACAGTGACCCGTGATGGAGTTCTTATCTGGTTTATACATTTGCTTTTAAAGTGTAGCACAGATCTCCCTATCTCCATCTTTTCCCCCACTCACCCTCAGAACAAAATATTATGGGATCAAATCACATAAAATAAAAGCAGTTACTCTGAGGACGGGGAGAATTGATCATTTTTTGATTCATGGTAGGAACCAGTTTCTAAGAATGACGACTGAACGTAAGATGTAAAAGGTTGAAAGAAAACAAAATATAATCTGAATGGGATATTTAAAAAAATACTGGGCTCAAAAACCAAAACCTAAACAAATGCTGTATATAAGATCTATATTTAAAACTCATTTGGAAAGGTTGAAAGTTAAAGAATGTGTCCACGTGCCCAATCTCGGAAGCTAAGCAGGGCCGGGCCTGGTTAGTACTTGGATGGGAGACCTAGGAATGCCAGGTGCTGTAGGCATTTAAAAAAAAAAAAGAATGAGCCAAATAACACCCATTCAACCAACTTTGAAAAAACATTTTCTCTGGTCTTGTATAAAAACCGATAAAGATCATAAAAAATCTGGAAAACAAACCAGGTCTTTCTAACAACACTGATACCAAATATAACCCTGATACCAAAACTGGGTGGACTAGCACAACCCAGTTATAGATATTAATCTCATTTATGAACACAAATGTAAAACCCCTAAATAAAAACCTGTTATTAGCAATCAAATTCAACAATGAATTAAAAGAATCCATACTGTGATAAAATGTGTTCAGTAATATAACAGTTGTTCAAAACTAGGATGTATGCTTATATAATTATGTTAACAGATGAAAAGGAGAAAAGAAATCACATGATCATCTTGATAGATGAAGGAAAAAATCTGACAAAATTCAATACCCATTTGTAATAAAAAATAAAATAAAAACAACTCAGCAAACTAAAAATGGAAGAAACATCCTTAAACTTCATATAGGGTGTCTACAAGAAGTTTATAATAAAAAAAAAGTTTATACTAACTCACCAAGCATATAGAAGCATTCTCACTAAAGATAGGAGAAATAGATACCTATTATCACCACAAGTATTAAATGAAGGCCCTAAACAGTGCATTAGAACAATAATAACAAAATGACTTATAAGAATGGGAAAGGAAAAAAAAATAAAACCACCATTATTTGTATATGCATGTTACTTAAATATCCAGGACAATCCACTTATGAACCTGAGAAGTAATAAGAGTTCTATAAGAGCCAGGTACAAAAATCAATGTATAAAAGAACCAATAGCTTTCCTATATACCATCAACAAATGATAAGATTTAAAAAAAAAAATCTCATTAGCATTAGCATAAGATTCTCAGGGATAAACCTGACCTCCAACAAGTATGAGAATATTATATAGAAAACTGCAAACATTTATTTGAGGAAATAACAAGTCTAAATAAATGAAGTTAAAGACCATGTTCATGAATTGGAAAACTCAATTTATAAGTATCTAATATATGTCCCTATGCTAATATGTAAATTTAATGCAATTACTATCAAAGTCTCAGTAGGATTTTTTTATGGAACTCGATGACATGATTCTAATAGTCACATGGAAGAGTAAATAAGTATATGTTTGCAAAAAATGAACGAAGAGACTTGCAATACCAAAAAAAAGATGTAGTAGAAAGCAGCACTGTGGATCTGGTGTTGTTAATAGACAAACAGGTCAAGGGATAGCTCAGAAATAGGCCTATGGGAAACTGAGATATGTTAGAGATGGCTTCAAACCAGAGAGAAAAAAGACCATGCTCACGTGCACAAAGGTGCTGGGATAATTATATCCCCCCAAATAGCTTCACATAAAAAATACCAGACCACTTAAAAACCTACAAAAAATTTTAAAACTTTATCAGAAGACAAAATAAGAGAATATCTTTTTTTACCCTGGATACAAAAAGGTTTCCAAACAAGAAACAAAAAACAAAAACCATAAAGAAAAAGATGAATAAAGTTGACCAAACAATAACAAATTTCTTTATAACAAAAGACCAGAAGAAAATATTTTAGACACATAATGAATGGATAAAGAATATCCATAATATAACTGTAGAACATCTAAAAATGAATTTTAAAAGCAAATAGCACAATACATAAATAGGCATAAAATGTCCACAAATAATTCAAGAAAAAAATTCAATGGCCAATAAACATAGAGAAAACATACTCAACTTTACTGTGTAGAGATGGAAGTTAAATTTTTTATTATAAAATTATGTAAGTTTATTGGTCATTTAAAATATTTTAAATCAAATGCCTACTCTGGCTTTTCCCCTTTTTTTCCACTTGGTGTTCTGTTTTTGTCACAGTGATTCAGTTCTTTATGTATATTTTTCATACCAGTCATTCATTATGTGTTGTGGTAAGTAACCTCTAAAATGGTCCTCAATGATCATCACCTCTTGGTACCCACGCCCCCTTGTAAAACCTCTTCCCCTGAGTGTGGGTTGGAATTATTGACTTGCTCCTTATGAACAAAATATCATAGAAGTAATGAGATGTCACTTCTAATATTAAATTATAAAAGGATTGTAGCTTCCACCTTAAATCTCTCTCATTCTCTTCTGGATTTTTTACTCTGGGAAAAGTCAGCTGCCATGCTATGAGGTGGCCCTGTGAAGAGGCCCTTGTGAGTAAATTTGGAAGTGGATCTTCTGAGGCCTGCCACATCCACAGGAGAGCACAGAAGTAAACCCTTTCTCAGTCTAGCCGTGAGATGAATGCAGGCCTGGCTGACCCCTTGACTATAGCCTTATGAGAGACACTGAACCAGAGCCATCTAGCTAAGCTGCTTAGATTCCTGATTCACAGAAACTGTGAGATCAATGTTTGCTATTTTCAGCTGCTAAATTCTGGGATAATATATTACAAAACAATAGGTAAGTAATAACATGTATTGCAAATATCTTCTATCCTGTACCTTGTTTTACTAGTTTCTTGGGGGGGGGGTCTTAATAAATACAAGTTTCTATCTGTATTCAAATTTACCAACTCTTTTATGGTTAATATTTTTGGACTTAAGAATTCCCTCGCTGCCTTGAGCTCATAAATGTATGCCCCCTTTTTAAAAAAGCTTTCTGAATTTTTCTTTTTAATCATCAATCTACTAGGAATAGATTTTTAGGCATAGTAAGAGGTTGGAGTCCAACTTTGTTTCTTTAATATGATAAGCAACTGTTCTAAGCAAGTGTATCTTTCCCAACTACCTTGACACGTAGCATGTATTCACCCACCTCATCCCATATAAGTGTATAAAATTCATTAGCAACCTCTATTTAGTATTACCCGTCTATCTGTTATCCATCTTCCCTTTTTTTATAGGCTTCTCAGACACCTCATAGGCTGAGCCTCAAAACCCATTCCTGTGGCATCCTTCAAATCTCCCTCCCTCACTCCCCAAAGGTGAGTAACTTCTCTGAATCTCACTCAGCAGTAGATCCGCCCCTCCCCTTCTAACAAGGCTGTAATCCAATTGACATCTTAAAGGTCTATTTAAAGTAAAACCTACTGCTAGGCATCCTGTTAAAAGAAATTAACAAAAGTAATAACAGAAAATGTAAGGAAAGAACATGACAACCAGGAAAATTTTAAAAATCAGATAATAAAAATTGAGCAATTAAGTTTGTTGGTAGTCTGGGTGCTTCTCTGATATGTTAGGAAGTGGTTTATTAAAAACCCTAGGTATCACTAGAAGTGATTTTGACTGTGATCTTTGGGTGGGAGTCATGTCTCATATTCACTAGGGCCCAGTAGTGCCTCATATACAGCAAACATTCAAATTTGCTGATGGAAAAAATGGATTAAAGAAGTTTTCCCATCTTGATTTTTAAGACTATGTTGGCAATTCTTACCTCCTTCTACTTCCATAGAAACTGTTAATCAAGTTGTCAAGTTTCACAGAAAAACCTACAGGGATTTGGATTTCAATAAATCTACTGAGCAATTTTTGAAAAACTGACATTTTTACCGTATTGATTCTTCCAATCCATCCTCCGTCTGTGGTATGTAACTCCATTTACTTAGGTCTTCTTTTATGTCTCTAAATAAAGTTTCCTCTTCTTTACAAAGGTCTTATACATCTTCAATATTTAAAATTCAGTTTAAGTATTTCCTTTTTTAGGAAATTCCTCTATCTTCCATCTCCTACACTCAGGTGTCCCCAACCCCTGAGCCATAGACCAGTACTGGTGCCGGTCCGTGGCCTGTTAGGAGCTGGGCCACACAGCAGGAGGTGAACAGCGGGCCAGTGAGTGAAGCTTCATCTGTGTTTGCAGCCGCTCCCCAGCACTAGCATCACCACCTCAGCTCCACCTCAGATCATCAGGCATTAGATTCTCATAGGAGCACCGACCGGTCCCTGGTGCCAAAAAGGTTGGGTAGAGCTGGCCTACACCCATTCTGAATTATGTGCTCCTCCTTCTATGATTCCTCTGCCCTGGGGCACACTTGAAAACGTAACACACACACTGTTTTTAATTCTTGACTATCTGCCTGCTTCCGCCACTAGACTGTAAGCTCCCTGAGGACAGAGACTGTCATTTCTATATTATAGCACCTAGCACACAACCAGCACAACAGAGCTCAATATTTATGTTTCAACTTTAAATGAATAAATAAATGTAATCAATTAATGTAAAGTATAAACTGTCTTATAAGGAAAGGATTACTATTTACTTGAGTACCTTCTATGTGTTGTCCAAAATAATAGGCTGAGTGCTTAGATACATTATCATCTAATTCTAAAAGAAAATCACCCTTTTGACACATTTTATAAAAGCCCAATATTAGTACATGATGTACTAGGCATCAGGAATACTACAATGATAGTCCTTACTGACCTGGAGGTCACAGTCACATAACCTCAATAAGAATAGTAACTGTCTTAGTCCATTCGGGCTGCTATAGAAAAAAAATACCAGGAACTGGGTGACTTATAAACCACAGAAAGTTATCACAGTTCTGGAGGCTGTAAAGTCCAAGATCAAGGTACCAACAGATTTGTGCCTGGTGAGGACCTGCTTTGTGGTTCATAGATGGTGCTTTCTAGCTATAATCTTACATACAAGAAAGGATAAACTCTATAAATTCTGAGGTCTGTTAAAAAGAGCACTAATCCCAATCAAGTTCCATTGACTACACAGGAAAAATAAGGCTATAGGAGAAATCAAAGATGCTCTGGGGTTTCAAGCATAAATTATGATAACTGGAGAATATTATTACAAGAAGAGGGGCAGAAGTAATTTAAAGGGAGTAATTTAAAGTCAGTTTAGGACTTGCTGACTTTGTGATGTCAGCGAGACATTAAGGTAAAACTCAAGATAACTGGAAATTCAGGACTGACACTAGCCCAGAGGGGAGCTTGACTGTTAAGGGTACATGGTGGCCTTTGAAGGAACAGATTCAGTTGTATGATAAGAAATGGAAGACTGACTTTCAAGATGATTTGAGTGAGTACCAAGAAAAGGCATTAAGTGACCAGAAGAAAACAAAAGCTCAAGAGGGTACCAGAACTGGCAAAGGTGTTTTTGGTTCTGGATGGGATTTCCAGGATACGTTTGAAGGCAAACAGCAAACAACTAGTGTCAAAGGTCTAAAGGTGTGTGTGCACGTCAAATAGTAAGAGAGTGGGGATATGAGTTAAAAAGAAACAGATTGTTCTGTGCTATTTCCAAGGACTAAACTAGAATGATGTTAGAACCTAGAGACAGAAGTTCAAAAAGGTATATTTGAGTTCCACATTATGAGATATCTGATATCTTTATTAATAGTAAAGATATTTAGCAAAGGAATAAGTTGCCTTACTATTAAGAACGTTTAACTGAATGTTTAATCGTTTGTCAGGGATGCTGCAGAAGAATTTTTATACAATGTGAGAGGGGGAACTAGGTTCCATTTGACACTAAATTCTGACCTTTCTCATATTAAGCAATAACTCCTATTACCCGTCTCCCAGACCTGGTAACCTCTCTTCTACACTGTCTCTATAAATTTGCCTATTCTGATATTTTATGTAAGTGGAATCATACAATATTTGTCCTTTTGTGTTTGGCTTATTTCACTTACCATAGTGTTTTCAAGGCTTACCCATTATATATATCAGAACTTCATTCCTTTTTATGACTGAATAATTATCTACTGTATGCATGTACTATATTTTTAAATCTATTCATTTGTTAATAGGCACTGGATTGTTTCCATCTTTTGGCTACTATGAATAATGCTGCAATGAACATCGATATCTATTCAAGTCTCTGTTTTCATTCTTTTGGGTATATTCCTGGCAGTGAAATTGTTGGGTCATGTGGTAATTCTATTTAGATTTCAGATTCTATATAAATTTTTGAGAAACTGCCACTAAGAATAAATAACCTAATACAAAACTCACAGTGAGATAACACTTTATGTCCACTAAGATGGCTATAATAAAAAGAAAAAGAAGTGTTGGTGAGGATGTGGAGAAACTAGAACCCCCACGCGTTGCTGGTGGGAATGTAAATGGAATGCATGGTGAAACAGTTTGGTAGTTACTCCGATATATTCCACAACATAGATGGTCCTTGAAAACATTAAGCTCAGTGAAATAAGCCAGACAAAGAATGACAAATCCTGTACGATTTCACTTATATGAAGTACCAAAAATAGGCAAATCGATAAAGACAGAAAGTGGAACAGAGGTTACCAGGGACTGGGAAGGGAGAAAGAATGCATTACTTTTTAATAGGTAGAGTTTTCGTTAGGGAAGATAAAAAATTTGAGTATAGATAATGGTAATGCTTATATATCATTTTGAAAGTATTTAATGCCACTGAATTGTATACTTATGAGTGGTTAAAATGATGAATATTACGTAACGTATATTTTACAATTTTTTAAATCAAAAAAATTAAACATTAAATTATTCCTTGTGCCAATCAAAATGCATTAATCAGTACCCAAAGCAGAAAAGAAAAAAATCAGTTTAGATATTTCAAACCAGAAAAGCACTGAATACAAGAACTAAGATGCTTTTCATTAAAAACACTGCAGGATTGGGAATCAGGAGTAGCCACTGCATTACAGAAATAAAGGGTACACTGAAGTCAGAGGTCCAGAAGCTGCTACCACTACTGTCTCTACACATCCATGAAGCTGGAGTTAAACTCTGGAATGCTCAGTCCAGACACTTCACCTAACTGCTTCTATTTGCTCAGATCTTACAACTTTGCTAACCAGCTAAAACAGCAGCAAAAGAAAGTTTCCTTGTCCTTTTACCTTCCAAATTGTGGGAATTCATCTGATATGACAAAACCTAAACTGTGTCCACATTTGAAGGGAGTTCAGAAAATGCATTATATTTCATCATTTATAAGATGCTAAAGTATTTTAAAAATTAGAAATTGGGCTGCATTTTATAATCAATAGCATATCATGATTTACTGACAATACTTTATTTTAAATATCCAAAATTAAATAATGGTAAATCTTAGACTCAACGACATCTTAAATTTAATGAAAATGGTTAATTTTAGCTTTCTAGTTTAAAAAAGAGGCTCTACAAGCTCTCCAAATAAAAAACATGTTTTAATATTATCTTCTAAAAGCTTTATGTGTTTTGCATCTTACATCCAGGCATTTAGTTTACCCTGAATTTGTGAATATTGTGAGGTAAAAGTCCAAATTAATTTTTCCTAATTTTTCCAGCATCATTTATCAAAAGGGCATTCTTTTTTCACTATTTCCAACAGATATCTGTCATATATCAAGTAAACTGCAAGTCTTCTTCTGTTCCACTGGTCCATGCATCACTATACTACTCATGACAGTATCTTATTACTATACTTTCTAAAAAGTCTTAGTAACTGGTAAAGTAAGTCTTCCCATATTGTCTTCCTTGGGAGTGTCTTGGCTACTTTAGCCCTTTATTGATTTTCCATAAAATTTTAGAATCAGTTTTTTAAGTTCCACCAAAACAACAAAACCAAACAACCAATCAAAGAAAAAAACTACCAAAAAACCTTAAGGTTTTGACTGGGATTATATTAAATATGTAAATCCATTTAGGGATAACAATAGCTATACAATATCAAGTCTATCAATCCATGTGCATGGTATTTTGCCCCAATTATTAAGTCTTATATAATTTGTTTCAATAAGCCTCCTAGAAGTCTTAGGCCATTTTTTAGACTTATTCTTGGGTACATCATATTTTTTTATGCTATTATGAATTATACTGTTTTAGATTTCCCTTTCCTAATTGTAGCTAGAATATAAAAATACAAGTGATCTTTGATTTTCTTAATTAGCGATCTTGTGAAATTCTTATTGTTTCTAATAATTTTTAGATTTTCTAAACACACAATCATGTGGTCTGTGAATTGTTATTTCTTCCTTTCAAATTCTTATGTTTTTAAATCTTTTTCTTAACTTAGTGACAATCAGGATCTCTACTACAACTTTGACTAGAAGTAGTTATAATAGACAACCTTATCTCTTCCAATCTCAGAGAGAATATTTAATATTTCAACATTAATTATACAACTTTATTTAAAAAATAGATACCCTTTATCACATTAGATTTGCTTCAGGTTTTATGATGAATGAATGTTGAATTTCATCAAGCACTGTTTATAACTTTGGCGGATCACATGTTTTTTTCTCCAACTCGTTAAGATAGTAACACATACAATAGTCCCCACTTGTCAGCGGTTTGACTTTCTGTGGTTTCAGTTACCTGCCAACCAAAAATTATTAAATGCAAAATTCCAGAAACAAATCATTCATAAGTTTTAAATTAGTTTTGTTCTAAGTTGTGTGATGAAATCTCACACCGTCCTGCTCTACCTAGAGAGGGATGCGAATCACCCCTTTGTCCAGCATACCCACGATGTATACGCTCCCCCACTCAATCACTAACTAGCGGTCTTGGTTCTCAGCTCAACTGTTGTAGTACGGTAGTCCTTTGTTCAAGCAACCCTTATTTTACTTAATAATGAGTCCAAAGTGCAAAAGTAGTGATGCTGGCAATTTGGATATGCCAAAGAGAAGCCGTAAAGTGTTTCCTTTAAGTGAAAATCTATGCATATATAGAAAAAAAATACTACATATACTACATCAGGCATCCATTGGGGTTCTTAGAACGGATCTCCTGCTGTACATAAAGAAACCTAAAATGTGTCAAACTCAGTAGCAGAAAAACTAAATTCTCACGTATAATAAAACTTAGCCTGAGATCGAGTAACACTGTTAATATGAGAAGTGCAGAAAGAATATATTGGTAGAATATTTAAATGTCAGAAGCAAGCATGTAAAAACTAAGAAGAAAGGAACACTTTCAGTAGGTGCAGAAGAGGAATGTAAGAACTACACCAAATCATCTTTTCCCTATCTGAAGTTCTCTGATACTATTCCCATGGAAATATAATAATATGATGTATAAAAAGCAATTTTGAGTTTTTTAGGAATAATTAACAATAGTACTTTATCCTTTTATAGTAAAAAAGGATATAAAGGTAACAACTGTTTGGTATTCATAAAAAAGATGGGATGTTTTCATAATAAATGGGAATTAAATCCCCTTTGTAACATTATTAGACTTCATGCTAATTTATGCTAACTCTTTAAAAATAATCATACCTACTAAAGACTCTTAAATTAATAATTGTTTCTTCTAAGCTACAGAGAACTTTCTAAGTAGAAAACATAAGCTTTAAAACAGAAGAAAAGGGTTTAGACTGAAGTTGACAATATAAAAAATATAGGTTCTGGTAACTATTTACAATATTACTGCTGAAGCTAGCAATCTCCTTTAATATTAAAAGTAAATCCATAAGCCAAAACAGAAATTTACTTTGCAAAATAAATGCTGTAATGTAGAAAATACAGTTTAAAAATCCTAGGTCATTGCAGGAATAACCTCTAGCAGTATTTCAAACTGTTTCAAAATACTCAATGGCGACTAATTCAAAGCAATCTAGAATTTTATTTAATTTATGCTGTTCTAAAAATGGAAAGTCAAATTTTTCTGGTGTTATTAATTTAAAGGTTATATATTGCATGCAAGAAAAAAATATAAAACAAGCAAGAGTGCTTCTCAATTTAAACACAATTAAAGTATCTTTTACAATAATAAGGAGATGTATACTTTTTTAACACACTAATTTTGGAACAAAAGTTGAAAACAGTCTTCCAAAATGTTGTTACTCTCTCTTTTAAAGTGAAGTTTCAAAATTCGCAAGTTAGCCAAATACAATTGGAATAACACTCCTCACTACGTGAACAAAAAAGCCTGGACTACCTTCCCAATTGTCACATGACACTATACTGGTCAGATATGCGAGATTTATGTTTTATGAACACATTTCCTGATTTTTTGTTTTTTAATCCGTAAATGAAAATCACAAACAGAGCTTCTAGAAGATATAGTTAATTTAGTTCAGAGCGATTTTTATATTTGGTGTTGAGGACATTCCTAGGTCCTGGAAAGGAATATATCACTAGGCATAAATCTCCCTCCTTATATGCATAGTCTTGATATAGAAAAGAACAATAATAATAGTTTTTTTAAGCCCAAGAGAAAACATGGAAACCAAAATAACCTCAGAGGGTAGAAGGGAGAAAAAAAAAAATAATTGCTTAATGCTAGGGTAGAGTTTGGATTAAAAGTTTCTTCTGACTATCATGCTAATTAAGTATGACAATAAATTAGGTTGGTAGCCAAAAGAAACTGAAAAATAAAAACTACCTCTCAGAAGATGTCAGTACCTCTACCAAATGTTTAAGGAAGAAATGGAACAAATGAGGCTATATTTTTGGTTCTTAACATTAATATCTATAACATTGTGACTATGCAAACGTACTTTACACCTATTGTGAATTCAGAAGTTCTATAACTATTGCTGATCCTGACTTTACAGAATAACCAATGCAGGCAGGTAAAATAGACAATGAGGGTGAGTAAAGAACTTAAAACAATTCAACTTCTGATGAAGACAAAATCCAGTAAAAGTACTGACAATACAAGCTACTTGCAATACAGGCTATGTCAATGATATTTTGAGGCAGAAATATAGGAAACAGAGGAACATACTGGATTTCATTTAAAAAGGGGGATTATGACACATGATGTTCACTGAGTACTTAGATAAATTAATATCAAGATGTCAAAGGAAACAAAATGCACTTTTGCAATTCTACAGGAGAAAAACTATGACGGCAAAGAAAGGAAGAACAAAATAAGCATCAGTTTTAAAAATACTAAAAAAAAAAGTTAACCTGCTTCTTCCCTCTTTTCCCCACCACTCATAGAACATAGGTTTCCAGTTGTTATGATGGCATCCTAATTCAACCTAATCAGGAAAGCAGAGGATAGAGAATTGAGAAAAGTCAAACTTCTCTAGCCTGTTACCCTGTTACAAACTTTTCTGGCCTATTATCCAAACACAAGCAAATCAGGTTTGCTCTCAGGTATACTACATTCAGGGATTCAAGCACCCAGTTCCAACGTTTCTTTCTTATCTTTTTACTAACAATCAATTCCTTTAATAAGCAGCATATAAGTGATCGACATCAGAAGAAATGAATGGATGCCTAAAGGAGGGACTTCATTAAAAGAGAAAGAGTACATAAAGGAACACTAGAAATACCAAGGACACAGCTATTTTATAGTTTTGCCTAACAGGAATGTTTTGTCCACCTATGAATATATCCAGACAAGTATTAACAGCAAAAGCTGGAAACAGCAGAAGCACCTGCCTTAGTGGGACTTCCACTTACTAAGAGTATGAGGTAATCTAACCTGGTTTGGCATGGTTCACAAAGATGTGTTTTAATACAGTGGACCATGTTATAAAGAAGATTCCACCCCAGAATACTGCTTAGTCAATGCATTATTATAATTTCACTGCTCAGCTAAGATTGGCAATAACAGATCTTAAAAACGATACAATTTTAATTGTAACACAACTGTAAGATGCTCCCTTCTACAGACACACAGCACAGGAATAGTTAATAAATATCGTACCCTGTTACAACACATTTTTTCAATGGATGTATTTATTTTATCATACGGTCATAAGAAAGAAACATTAGGGGACCATAAATGTTCAGAAGTAAACATTTAATGCCAAAAGTAAAAAGCACATTCATTAGATAAATATTTAATAAGCTCCTATCATTTACCAGAATATTCTATTCTGAGAATCTACAAAGTAATACTTACAAATATAGGACATAAAATTTGTTCACTTCCCAACATAATTTTAAAAACTAAAATCTACATTCAATGTTCAAGATGTTTGAAAACAGTAAAAAATTCAGAAACGATACCAAAAAAATACTAGTTTAAAAAATCACAGTATATCTAATATGTAAAATGTTTCACTATATTGTTAAAAAATATTATAAAGCCAAGTACATTGTATTATACAAGCATAAAGAGTAAATGTATACACATACACCAAATTGTTTATGTAATTATACCTTAAGTAGCAAGATTATAGATGATTTTTTTAACTTTTTGTACTTACATCTTTCTAATTTTTCAATAATGAATGTGCTTTCCCTCTGTAATTAGAAATTTTTAGTGCAGCTGAAATTTCCCTCAGAAACATTGAAAAAAATCATATTTAACTGTCAGGTAAGGTAAATCTTTAGAATAAAACATGTCATTTTACATAAGCACAATTTTTCATTTCTTTCCATACACTTGGCAATTATATTTCTTTAAGTGCATATAAGGAAGAAAGTTCAACACAGTTTCCACTGAATTAATGTCAACTTAAAATTTAAAATTATTTCTGGGAGGAATTTATTCTACCATCTCTAACACTGATATCTATATTCAAAAGAGATCCATTTTTAATTACTTATCCTTCCCTTAGTCAAATATATTTTTTATCAGCTCCTATAAAAAATATAAAGGAAAAACTACTATTCATCATTAAACATTAAAATCTAGGTGAAGGAGGCAGTGAGAAACACTAAAATTAAAGTAATCCTTATGGTTTCAGGAAATATTAATATGCTTTCCAATTATTGGCAATTTAAACTTAAATTTATCTAGCCTAGAGGTTCTCAAGCACTGAATGTTACAGGAGAACTGCCACAGAAGTGCACCGAATACAGAAACTCATGGCCCTAGATCTCGCCTACTAATCAGAATCCTCACGGGGTAGAGTTCAAACCATAAGGTCCTTTCAAATAAGATACCAGAGATTGTACTTAACAAAAACTTCCCTATATCACTGCAAGCTGTTCTAGTAACTCTGAAACAAAGTTCTCAATGTAAACAATGTTATAATCAGAGAATTACAATTTTATAACCAATGCCCATTAATTTATTCATTCTTGTAGATACAATTTAACAAAAAACCACACACATCACTACAGAGTAAAGCAAGCCCAGAGGCACCTGTGCCTCGTAAGACAAAGGCATATCCGATTCATGGAAAAAATAGACAGCAGATGTGACCTCTAGTATTTATCCATTAAAAACAATGTATCCTAAAAATAAATTTCCATGTCAACGGAACAAAGCTGTTTATAAATAAGAAGGAATGTGGAGGTGTGGGGAAGATAAGAGGAAGCTTCAGCAAGTTAAGTACCAACAGCCAGGAAACAAGGCAGAATGAATGGTAACTGGGGAGAGAGAAAAGAGAATAAAGTGGGAAATGGAAGAAGGGAAGAGCTCTCCACAAATCCAAGAAGTTGGAGAAAATGAACAGATATTAAACAAAACCAATCTGAGCAGAAGTGCAAACTGCTAAGTGGAAAGTGGTGTAATTTTAAGACAGAACAACAAATATATTTAGAGTAGGTCAAATGATGGTACAGAACACATCTTGGGCATAGTGAAGGTATAAGAGGATGAAAAAGAAATACTGTGAACAAACTGATACTAAATAGAGCAAGCATATCAGATGAATTTCCAAAGTAAAGATGATGAAGCAGGAAAAAGAGAACTGCACAGAGAGAAGAAATAATGAGACGTTATGAGAATTGGGAAACAATGTAAGTAGTAGGAAGGAAACAGAACTTTGAGAAAAGTCAACATAAGTCACGTTACCTAATCGATAATTGTGGAGCACAGTTATACCATATACTATCTAATTATTTGTAAAGTATAATAAAGTGTATTCTTTTACGTAATAAAATGCCAAATACTAAATGTAACGAATTTTATGTAATCGAAACAAAATGTAAATAAAGTAATTTGAATGTAAATAAAGTAATCAGAAGCTGAATAATGCAAAAACAGGCTGAGAGAAGCGAGGACTAAAAAGAAAAAAGTGAAAAAAAAAAAACTGGGACAAAAAGGAGGACAAGAAAATGAAAGCAATCAAACCTAAAAAAAAAAAATGGGAAGGAAAAAATAAAGAGGTGTGACTGCACAATGGAAGACTAACCAAAAAATGCCAGTAGTGCAAGTGAAACCTGATGGAAACTTGACAGCTTCAGGATTCAGAAAGTGGCTCCATAGCGTCCAGAAGGATTCGTGAAGGTAACAATAGATAACAATGCCAGGGAGCGGTGAGATGAAGTCGAGGGCCTCAAGAGGACCAGGTAAGGGAAGCGCAAAAATGGTCTTAAGGAAAAGCTGAGGTCAGAAGGCAGGCAGGTCCGACAACTGGCAGGCAGATGGAAAAGGAACGGGGCGGGAGGGGTCACCAGTCAGCGACAGGGCACCGACAAACATTAGGAACGGGAGGCCTGAGGCTGGGGTGAAAGGGAGAAAGGAACGGTGGGTTTTCGGGTTGAAAAAGTCAAGACTGAAGCAAAACCAACCTCTGCGTAAAATAGGTGAAGCGAAATCCCCCAACAAGTAGAAAAGTGGAAAGGGGGCAGCGGCCCGAAAAAGGGGACAGCCGGGGAGAGTAGAGAGAGAATGATGCGCCCCATCATCCCCGGGACCGTGTCATAAGAACGGTCACCGCAGGAACTCGGGCTGGGGTCCCGGCCCCGGCTGCCAGCCTACATCTTCCACCTGGGTGACGCCGCGCCCCCCCTCCGGCGCCCCCCGCAAGAAATAGCGACAACATCTCGGAGACGCGCGGCTGGCTACCTTCAGCCAGCCGTGACCTTCTCGGACCCAGCCTGAGTCTCGCCCCCTACTGATAGCCTCCCGCTCAGCCACCGCTGCCCGGATCGCGCAAGCCGGGGTGCGAGCCAGGGAACCCCCTCCGGGCCATTGTGTGTGTTTACGTAGCGAGGAGCTGCATGACGGAGAGGCACAAGGGGGGGATGCCCATCTCCCACCCGCAGAGCCCAGAGGAGAAAGTGGCCGACAGCATCGGAGCCCCCGAGAGCCACCTCTCTTGCCCAAATAAACATCGGCAGCCGAGCCCCGGGACGCGGGGGACGCGGGGGGCGCCGGCACTCACCTCCTCGGGGATGGCGGGGTCCGCAGCCGAAGAGGCCGCGGCGCCGGCGCCGGCCTCGGGCTCCATGTCCCCGTTGAACAGAGCCTGGCCCTGCTCCGCGTCGCCGCCGCCGCTCAGCGCCGCCATCTTATAACCGAGAGCCGCGGCCCGAGCGACCGCTGCCGGGCGGGGAGGGGGAAGGGAGGCGGAGGGCGGGGGGAGGCGGAGGCGGAGGGCGGGGGGCGGCGGGGAGGGACGGCCGGGGCGGCGCCGGCGGCGGCAGGGCGCCTGGGCCACCTCAGGAACCGGCCCGCGGCCCCCGGCGCAGCCGAGCCTGAGGGGATTGGGGGAAGGACGCTAGGCTGGGGGCGGGGGAAGGGGGCGGAGACCACTAGAAGTCGCCGCGGCAACGGCGTCACCCGCGTGTCACGGTCGTGACGTCACCCGGGCTGCGTGACGTAATCTCAGGAGCGCCCTCGCGCCCTCGTCTGAGGAGGCTTCCTTCGCCTCCTGCCCACCCTCGCGCTCGCCGGCTTCCTGCGCTCCGCCGTTTCCATGGCTCCGGTTTCCTACTTTATTCTCTTCGCCCTAAGCCTGTTCTGTAATGTAGGATTTACTAGAAGAGCCGGGGTGGTGTTCGAGCCGTTGAAATCCTAGAGGGAGGAGGACGGGGAAGCCCATTCTGGTGTTATTCCATTACGACAGACGTCTCTGAGTCATGAAAATAAGACCTGAAGCCCCAGGGTTGACAGCCAAGTGGCATTCGATAGAAATAGATTTAGGAACAGCCAAATTATCAGAATGATGCTTGCATCCTTTTCATTAAAGGAGTTGGCCTGTTAAAGTGGGTCTAAATGGAAATCTAAAAGCTTTTTTTTTTTTTTTCATCATCGAGGAATGTTTCCTTTTAGCTTATTTTTCGTTTTCCAGATGCATTCATTTAGCAAATGTCAGCGGAGTGCTTTCCATGTGCTAGGACCTGCAGAAGCACAGAACATTCTAGATATCTGAAGCATCAAAACTATTTTCAAGAAAACCATTCAAAATATTTTAAATACTTTTGTGCCTTTCTTAAACAGAACATTCCAAGGTATTCTCTATGCAAAATACGCATAAAAACAAGAGGGGAAAAGTAAATTCCCTCTGAGAGGCCCAATTACAGAGTGGAATTAATCCAGTTCATTAATTAAAATAGGTTTATTTAAAAGGAAAAGAAAATTTTTTTCGGAAAAAAAATAAGGAAGGGATAAATAGAAATGAGAAACATAGTGGAAGTTACTGTGGACTCCTTATGGTGGGAAGATAGTCACCAAAGGAACCTAAATGTCAGGTCATGAGGAGCTTTGAGTGGCCTCTGCATTTTTGTCCTTCCCATAAGAGGGGAAGTTACCAGTGACCTCTTTATTGTATTCACGATGATTCAAGAGATAGAAAGCTGTCCTCCTGACCTCTGAAGCAGGATGTCTGCATATTTATAGAGTCACCAGGAGAGCTGACCCTTAGTCCCAAGGTAAGAAGTTGTGTGAGACTGCCTGATTAATCAGAATACTAGTATCCCTCTACGCTGAAAAATATACAACCTATCAAATGAACATACTATGTTTTGTTAGTATCATTGTACTTTCTCTTCCCAAAAAACTCTCCTTGGCAAAAGTAGAATGAATGAAGATGAGCATAAGAAGTAATGCCATCTAGTTATCCTCTGAACTGCCCCTCTTTACTAGAAGGACATACTTCTAAGCAGACTGAAATAGCACCATCAGCCACTCATGGCACCTTTTCCCCTTGATTTCATCAGAAACACAATTTGCAAGTTTTTAAATTCTCTTAATATTCCTGTTTCATTTTTTTTAAAAACAGCCTCTGAAAATATTACATCACTAAAACACTGTCTCAAAGTCCTAAATTTACTTTTTTATTGGTTCAAATTTTTTTTTTTTTTTTTTTTTTTAAGGCAAAGCAACCCTTGGTTGACCTCACAGATTGCAAGGACCTTGTTAGCTTACAATCCCTTATTATTTTTTTATTTTTTACTCCTACAGCACCCGGTCTTCCTAGGTGGTCTCCCATCCATGTATTAACCAGGCCCGACCCTGCTTAGCTTCCGAGATCAGACGGGATAGGGCTTGTTCAGGTTGGCATGGCCGTAGACTCGTTCCATTTTAAATTATAGCCTTCCTTACCAGCAACAATCTGTACATCGTATCTTACACAGTTATTTCTTCACAGGATAGCTGATATCCATTTAATATTGATTCTTGTTAGCTTCCATTTATTCAGCATTTTCTGATCTTGTCTTCGAATATATCTTTGATTTCTTTAGGCCATTCTAAGGCCCCACAGTATCCAGATGGGAAAATATAAAGAAAGCATAAACTTTGGAGTCCAAAGATCAGGATTTTAGTGTCATCATACCACATCTTGGCTATATAATCTCAAAGCAGGTATGTTCTGATCTCAGTTTTATTGTTGTCGTTATTTTAATCTATAAAATTAGGGTAGTAATAATGCCAGTCCAACCTACCTAATTATATCATTGTGAGGATCAAACATAAGTTTGCCCTTTATAAAATATAAAGTTACCCTAAGAATTCAGACAAGGCATAGGGAAGATGGTTTCTTTCTACTCCTCATCTGGGAGGACTCAGTGTCTGGAGAGTGTCTCAGTGGGTTGGGACTGGAATCATCAGGAAGTGTATTTCCTCACATGTCTGGTGGTTGAAGCTGGGACCTCAGCTGAGTCAGTCACTCAGAATACCTAAACATACTCTAGTCATGTGGCTTGAGCTCCCTCATAGCATGTTTGCCTCAGGGTAATCAGACTTCTTGCAAGGTGGCTGAGAGCCCCAAATGCTAGTATTCCTGTGAAGAGGTGAAAGCTTTATTGCATTTTATGACCTGGCCTCCAAAGTCGCAGAGCATCACTTTTGCTGCATTTTATTGGATACAGATAAGTCACTAATCCCAGCCCAAATTCAAAGAGAGGTGATTTAGATCCTACCTCTCAATGGAAGAAGTATCAAAGAATTTACAGGCATGTTTAATTTACAGGCAGGTCATGTTTAGAATAATGAACTGGCTACTCTGTAGAAATGGCTACCTTTTCTAGAGAGAATTCTCCCCCTTTTATTACTGGAAATGACCAAGGCATATTCTAGAATGCTAATGAAGAAGACCTGACCTTATTTCTTTAGCTTCTGAAGCCCCATTGCATGCAAAAATAAATATAGGTCCTTGGCCATTGGACATATCCTATCCATCTCCTTCTGGGCACTTTCCTCCAAATCCCAGTGCTGCCATAGACAGAGCCAATGTGCTGAAACCTTTCCTCTACACAAAAACAGTGGCACTGTATTCTTGGATCCCAAGCCAGTTTGTGTTTTGAGCAGAGAGAAAGAACATGTCTGGTGGTGTAATGCCATATGAGCACCAAAGAAGTATTATCTTGCATTTTAGAGTCATACAGACATTTTAGCCAACACAGTTCTTTTAGATTTTGTTCACAATTCCCTTTTCTCCTAAGGCATTCATGTATTCACAGGAAGCTGGAAAACAAATCTAGGTGAGAAGCACTATTTAGAATATTGCTCCAGTTGATGACTGAGACACTGTTAAGAAGTCTTGCTGATATGTCTAACCCTTTCTTCCTTGGAGATGAGTTTATTTACAATAAGCTTTTCTATTTTGAATCCTGGATTCTAATAGATAATGGATAGTCCTACCTGTCAGTTGGACCTACCTAGCCGGGTCTGAATGTGGTCACCGACTAGAAAACGAGTCAGCAGCCTCTAGAAAGTGTCCACAGTTCCAACCATGTTTAATGATGTATAGCTAACAGTTTAATATTTTATTTATAAATCAGGGTCATCATTATGAATAACATCCTATATTATTTTATGGAAAGCTGCTCTCAAGCTATTAAGGTGTGAATAGAAAATTGAATTATAGAGTTGACTCAATACAGCCTTCCCACATCCTTTAGTGATAGGGCCTCACCAATGCAGTACGTTTAACTGTAATAGTGTTTTTTTCTGAAGTTGAATTGAAGTCCTCCTCTGATGATGTCTATATTCTGGTGCGAGTTTTGCCTTCAAAAGGAATACAAGATGAGTCTTTTTCTTATTCTATGCAATTGCTTTCAAATATTTGAAGGAAGGTCTGTTTCCTTTAGTTCTCTCCTCAAAATATATTCTCTTCTTTCTGTGTACTCTTTTCAGTGTTCCTCTTAAAACATGGTCCCATGAACACTGTTTCAGATTTGGTCCAACCAACAAAGAATAGAATCTTTGATTACAATAACCTAGGAACCATGCTTTTGTTAATATAATAAAAAAATCATATAAGCAACCTCACCTGATTATTGGTACACATGAAGTTTGTAGTCAACAAAAAACCTTTGTTTTCTTAAATAAAATGCTATTATATCTAGTCTAGATTTTTTAGTCTGTTTAGCATTGTTCTCTCTTCCAATGAACTCACATTTCCCATACTTTTATTCTTGAAGAAAGACCTTGCTTTTAGATTCATGAAATTTATGAGATATATATTTCTAACATTTACCAAAAATATTTATATCAGTGTGTTATTTCATCTTGTAACATCTTACTTAAACTATCCTTGGGTGTGTTAATAAGATTTCTTTGAAATATTCTTTATGAATTTGGTGATTTTCGGTATTAAAATTTTTTAAGTTTGCTTGTATTGCAACATGCAGTAGACTATATACACTGTACTACCTTTTGGAAAGAAACAAGGGGAAACTATATATACAGATATAGTTTATATATATATGTCTGTGTGTATATATATATATATATATATACACACACACACACACATATATATACATATATATATGTATGTATATAAATTGTACCTAAAACAAAGGGGGAACTATATATATCTCTCTCATACCTGATAAGGAATAGGTAAGAACATGGAGGAGATACTCTGAGAGTGAGATTCTTCTGAGTATATCTTTGAATATAGTTTTACTCTATGAGACATGTAAATAAATGGAAAAAGTAAAATCCAACCAAATGAATCTATTTGTATATCAAACCAATAATACAACTACACAGAAAATAATTAATTCAAGTAGCCTTTGTGTGTAGTTTTCTGATTTACACTAGGTCAAATTGGCTAAACTGGAATGTTTCCCAGAATCCTCTTCCATCATCCTCTGCTTACCCACTCCTTAAAGATGTCCTCTCAGAGGGTCCAGAGCAAACTCTCTTTACCATGGAAATACATTTGTGAGGGTAACTATTAGAGCAACAGCTCTCCTCTATAAGCGGGAAATGATAATAGCTGCTACCATTTCGGTGGGTTGCACATTTAACTCTGTGGTGAAGGGTGCTGGCTTCTCCTAAAGGACCCATATCACTGGAGTTGTGCTGAGAGCCCAAGGTAGTGAAGGTCTGACTTGGAGTGCAGTCCCTTCTCACGGGTTCCGGTTGAGCCCCACAGATTGCACTTTATCCCTGCTTCTACCGCTCCCTGACTATCTGCCCCGAGGATTTTACGTTTCAACAGCAGACACCTAGCCTCACGTAGACTGTTTAACCAGCTCCACATTGCATAAGATCAAATCCCTATAATAAATTCCACATTATTTATATTTTCTAATGCTTCTGCTCCTGATTAAGTACTCACTGGAATATATTCTAAAAATAAAATGAACTACAAATAAATCTTTAACTTTATTTAGAAGGTTTACAATGGGTAGCACTATTGGTTTTGTAATTCTGAAACAATTTGTATTTTTTTGTGGGAAAGAGCAAATGAATACATATATTGATGTTGAGGATCAGAGTTTTTATGTGGAAAAAGTAAGAAACATGTATGGAACACAGAAATTGAAGAATCTAACCCTGTGGTGTTAGATTTGAATTGGAAGTAGCAGTATTAATGTAGGATTGAGGAGAAAAAATATGTGTATATATACACACATACATAGACACATTGTGTCATTTTAAAAAGAATATGCTGGTTAATACATAGAGAAGGAATGATAGAACTAGAAATATATAGTAAGTATATATACTTATAAGTATAAATATATAAACCAAATGAAATACATATATACTATATGTATATTATATGTATATAGATGTACAGATAGATATGGATTCATATAGTCTTAGCTTTGCTCACTGAAAGAGGTGCCGAAAAGTAGCAATAAGTGATACCTGGATCTTGATTTCAAAATACCATTCTCCACTAAAAGTAATGCAGGCCCTTTTGAGAAATGGCTGATTCCAGATCAGGGGCAGGAAATGTATAAATTGAGCTTGTACAGGATGCGCCTTGGTATATTCAAGAGCAAAGACATGGTAGAATTAGAAAATCCACCAATGTAGTATTACTCCAGATCAGAACCACTTATTGTTGCTAGAACTATTATTGAGTAAGAAACTTGGGGAACAGGGCAGTCTTATGCTTTTATAATTCTATCACACAGACCCCTTATTAATTATAAAGGGAGAAATGTAAATTTATAATGGAGACATCTGGCAGTCACTAAATTAACCAAATTATTACACTTAGCATCACCAATGAGAGGTCAATTTGACATTATGTAAGTCCTGATGTGGTGCATCATCTGTGTACTATTTGGACCAAAAGAAGATTTAACCTGAATATAACCATGAGGAAACAATCAAATCTAGAATGTGGGACGTTGTATAAGACAACTGACTATAACTCTTCAAAAATTCAATATCATGAAAAATAAAAAGTCAAAAGCAGAAAGTCAAGGGTACTATTCTAGATTAAAAGAGATTAAAGAGGTCTAAAAACCAAATGCAATACATGAAACAACTGAATCCTGGATAAGGAAACTATAAGAGTTTTGAAACAAATGGAGAAATTTATATATGGGCTATATATTAAATGATAATGATGAATTAATGTTAATTATTTTAATTAGTGTTAATATCCTTGATTTTATAAGATGAATGGTGACATGTTTAGTGTCCATGTCTGCAACTGACTTTAAATAGTTCAGAGAAAATGGAGATAGAAATAAAGAAAACATGACAAATATTAACAATTTAGGAATCTGGATGAAGGATATAATAATATGTTTGTAATACTATTCTTTTAACTTTTCTGTACATTTGAGATTTTTCAAAAAATGTAGGAGGAACTTTTTTATTATACAAAAATGATACATATGGTACTAAAACATTGTGATGTTTTTAAATAAATGTTTTTTTCATGTAATTAAAAACTTGTTAGGCATCTATTACTGTTAATATTGCATTAAATTTTTCCATTTTCTTGCATTATATACCAAGGATCTACTCCTGATAAATCTAGTTTGATAATGTCTTTGTTTCCTGATACATAAGAATTAAACCATTTTGCATCATGATTCATAGATTAATAGATAAAAAGAGACAAAATTTTTGCAGTTTCTCGCTCAGGTTTTAATAAGATCCTGTAATGTATCTCTGTGTATCAAGTACCAATTTTCTCATATCTTAAATTCTAAGTATTATTCTAAGTGTGTATTTGAAATACACATTGTTTTATTATAAACATTTACAGCAGAGCCTGTTCTGGTATCCTGTGCTTAAGATGTTCTTATAGTATCTCATTGTTCATTTCTTCATTTCTTCATTCATACAACAAATATTTATTGCATACCCACTGAATGTCAGACACTGTGCTAGGCTTTTATATAATCTGAATAATAATGAGAGTCTTAGATTTTTTGTTTGTTCATTTTAACGCTTATTATTGCTCTGGGAGAGCCTTGTATACAGTGAACTGTTAAAGAGCAAACCTCTGATAGTGGCCAGCTTTTACAGACATCTGAACTTCTGTGACCGTTTTTTGTGTTTAATGTCTCTAATGCCGATTTTCAAATCTGAGTTGCTTTTGTCTTTGATTTTTAGGTAGGGAAACCTTTCTATGTGATCTTGCTTCCTACTTCACAGAGAAAATAGAGGCTTTAAGATGTGAACCCTCTAGCTTCCAGCTCCCCCAAGTACAGACTTCTGTACATTTTTATTCATTCTTATTCTTTCCTACCTCACAGTATGAAGCGTCACTCCTCTTTTTGCATTTGATGCTGTTGGCTTCATCCTTTTTCTCAAAAAGTCTCTATTACCTTAGATTTTATGACTCCCTAAATTGCTGGTTCTCCTCATAAAAGATCAGTTTTTTCTTGGTTTTGTTTTTGGTATCATTTTTCACCATTTGCAGTTTAATTGTTTGTATAACCCTCAACTCCAGCTTTTGCCCATTTCTCTTACAGAACTTTTACGCTCTTACCCATCCCTTTGGTTTTATTTACAATGAAGACTTCTAAATCTGTATCACATCTAGATATCTCCACCTTGCCTCAACCTTCAGTTTCCAACTACCTACTAGATATCTGCACCTGAATATGCCACAGATACTGCAAACTCCACAAGTCCCAAGCTGACCGCTACAATCCTTACTTTCTGCTTCAGCAACTGCTTACCTTGTATTTTTTAAATTTCAATTTGTGACGATGCCTTTTGACTCTCTTTATTTAAAGATGAATACTAATGCCATATTCTCTGTTATAACAAAAATCTTTGAGTTGATCCCAATTTTTTTTTTTAGTAACAATTCAGTTACTCCTGAAGTTTTTCAATAATAGATCGATAAATGCCTATCTCTTCACATCTTTTCCTCCTCTTAAAGAAAATTTGGGTTTTTCCTTTTTAGAATTATTTTATCTATTACTTTGGTACTTTTTTAGTAGTTTTTTTTTTTGCTCCTGGATCTGAATTTCTGGTTTCAACATCTGCTATGATCACTTCCCTGTACTTTTATTTTAATGAATCAATATTAGATAATTTAAATCAAATTTTAATTTAATATTTTTATAAATGGATTTGATTCAAATTACTAGTATGTATATTGATCAAAGTTAATTTATTTTATAAAAGTGACAGTAGCTTAGAGGCAAATGTCCTAATTAATCAGACCCTTTATTATATATTTATTAGCATCTCTCTCACACTATGCAGAATTAGTGTGGATTTGTAGGTGGCACTTTTCATGTGAGCATATCTTGCATGAGTATAAACATATCATCCCTGATTTTGTACAGGACAATTATTTATTTTCTGGGAAAGATTATTAGTTGCTAAAATAGTGAAAAAAGTTAGATGTTAGGGAATTAAGGAGCTGAGAACACTGTTACTTTAATGAGAAGCTTGAATATTTTATCATTTTTGCATTTCATGTTATTTAATACATTCTGAACTTATTATAAGTGCAGTGCATTGTTTTAGATGAGACTAGGTCCAAAGAATTCAAAACACTGAAGAGAAGATGTGGCTAAAACTGCCATTTAAAAGTTATACACAAGAGATCACTGGTGGAGCAGGGCTGTAGTAGTGGTGGACAGCCAGGCTGGACTCAACCAGAAGCTGAATTTTACTGTCACTGGTTTACAGAATATTGAAAATACAGAAGCTTCATAATATTACTCTACTTGTAGAAATTTTTGAATATATAGATCAAGGTTGAAACGCCCAACCCTATGTGGAAGAGTGCTTAGAGAGGTCTCTAGCTAAAAATGAACAAGTTAAAGGCAAAATTGACACAATAAAGAAATGTAAAAGCCTTTCGCTTTAAGAGCTTACATGGCTGAATATTGAAGTATCCAAGGTGAGAATCATCCATCTTCTTATAATTAGTTTATTTTTACTAAGTCTGAAGTTATCTATTTATTCCCTTTCTTGAACTGACATGCTTGTTACAGGTGTTTATGAGCAATAGACAGTATGAAATTCTTATTAATTCTAGTTTTTTTTTTACTAGCACCTCTTGAGTTTTATCTCCTTTTCCCCTAATATGTATACTATTTTTTCTGTCTTATATTAACTGTCCAAGACAACGTTAAATAATAATGCTGACATAGTATTCCTGACTAGTTTTTAATTTAAATGAAATGGTTTTAGTGTCTTGCTATTTAGGATATTTCCTGTTGGGTTTGGTAAATATTCTATTATATTAAGAGTTTCCTTCTATTTTATATAGAATTTTCATTAGGACTAGATTTTATTAAAAATCTTTTCAGTACATATCAACATGATCATATAGTTTTTCTCATATTAGTTGATACGAATTCCTATTATTGAACCACCTCAAAAAAACCCTACTTGATTACATTGCTGGATTAAATGTAATTGTTTGGAATCGTGTCTATATTCATAAACTTGGAAATGTATATCTGTATTCATAGATGAGACTGGTCTACAGTTTCCTGTTTTTTGTTTTTTTGGGTTTATTTTTGTATTGTGTTTATTAAATTTGGATTTAAAGTTTGCTGACTTCATAAAATGAATTAGTAGGTTTTCTATTTAAAAATTTTTAAATTTATTTATTATAGTGACATTGGTTCATGAAATCTAATAAGTTTCAGCTGTACACTTTAGCAGTAAGGCATATATATGTTTACACTGTGTGTTTACCTCCCATAGTTAGATTTCTTTCTGTCACCACATATTTGACCCCCTTTATGTTATATAAATTTTATCTAAAAACATCGAAAAATTTTAAAAGCCTAGGGGAAATGTCAAGAATTTATTATGTATACAAGTCTGGAGCCCAGCGAAGAGGTCACACTATACATATAAACTTAGAGGAAATTAGAATATTAATGGGATATATTGAGTCTCTGTATCTATTTGTAGATAGTATGATTGAATAAGAATAAAATCCTATGGACTCCAGAAAGTAACCACTAAAACTAATAAGTAAGTTTAGCAGGAGCCCAGCATATAAAGTCATATACAAAAATCAATTGTGTATTTATGTACTATAGCCAATAATTGGAAAATGAAATTTTTAAAAACACTCCATTTGTAATTTAGAAAACATAAAATACTTAGAAGTAAATTTAACAAATGATGTGTGAAACCTCTGCACTGAAAATTATAAAACATTGAGAGAAATAAGATCTAAATAAATGAAGAAATATACCTTATTCATGAAGTGAAATAAGAGATAGATAAATGGATGGATGGATGGATGGATGGATGGATGGATGGATGGATGGATGGATGAATAGATCGATCGATCGATCGATCTGTCTTTGACCCCGGTTCCTGACACAGGGCTTCTAAAAGCCTTGTAAATAGGGGAGCTAGGACAATCTTTCTTCTAATATTTAGTCTTTGACCCCAGTTTTCAGCAGAGCCCCTAAAACTCTTGTAATTTCTTAAACGTTAAGAGCACTAGGAGCATTTTTGTTCTAGTATTTGGTCTTTGACCCTGGTTCCTGACACAAGGCTCTTAAATCCCTTGGAATTTCCTGGGTGATAAGTGTATCTTTTGTTCTAATGAGGTAACTCTGGGTGGGCTTCTGGATGGCTCCTGGATGGGAGCTGGTCACCAGAAAGACCAAGCCATGATTAAAAGCTTGGAATTTTCATCCCCACTCCCATTCTCTGGACAGGGTGAGGGGCTGGAAATGGAGTTCATAATTGATCATTCCTACGTGATGTTGCCTCCATAAAAATCTCAATAGTGTGGAGTTCAGAAAGCTTCCAGGTTGGTGAACACATTTGCAGACCAGAAGGGTTATGCACCCCAATTCCAAGCCTCTGTGCTTGGGACCCTCCCAGACTTTGCTATATGTATCTCTTCATCTGACTGTTCATCTGTATTCTTTATCATAACCTTTATTATGGAATAAGCAGGTAAATATGTGTTTTCTTAACTTCTGTGAACCATTCTAAGCAAATAATCAAATCTAAGAGGGAGGAAGTCATGGGAACCTCTGATTGTAGCTAAGTGATACAAAAGTATGGTGGGTACGCTGGGGAATTACTACTGCAATTGTTATTTGAAGTGGGGGTCAGTCTCATGGAATCTAATGTTATTTGCAGGTAGGTAGTGTCAGCATTGAGTTAAATTGTAGGACACCTAGCTGGTGTCACAAAGAATTGCTTAGTGTTGGGGGGGAAAAACCCAGACAGCTAGAGTCAGGAGTGTTTTGAGTGTTGTAGTAATGTGAGAGTAGAGTAAAGATACAGGAGGGAGACTGAGTTTTTCCTAAATCCAGTGGATTGGCTGATTCAATATTGTTAAGATATCAGTTCTCTTTCAAATATATCTATAAATTCAATGTAATCTCAATCATAATCTTACTGAGTTTTTGTTTCTTTTAATTGAAAGGCTCATTAAAAAATTTATATGGAAGCAAAAAGGGCCTAGTATATTTAAAATAATCTCATAAAAGAAGAAGAAAGTTGGAGGACTAACATTACCTGACTTCAATATTTACTATAAATATAAAATAATCAAGGCAGTATGATACTACTATGAGGATCAACAAATAGATGAGTAGAACTGAATAAAAATCTCAGAAACAGACACGTCTATATGATCATTTGATTTTCAACAAAGATGCCAAAACAATCCAATGAGGAAAAGAAAATCTTTTCAACAAATTATGCTAGAACAAGTGGATATCAATATGGGTAAAAAATGAACCATAACTATCTCCAACTATCTCATATACAAAATGAACCTTGACAATTATTTTAACTATTTCATATACAAAAATTAATTCTGAATTGATCATAGCCTAAACCTAAAAGTTAAAACCTTAAAGCATCTAAAAGAAATGGTAGGAGGATATCTTTGTGACTTGGTACACAAAGTTTCTGGAACACAGACCTATCTAGTCATAAAATGATAGATTTGAAAAGGGGAAGTATAGAGCAAAGGGTACAGAATTTTAATTATAAAATGAATAAGTTCTGGAGACCTGATGTACAGCATGGTGACTATAGTTAATAATAATGTATGCTTGAAATTTGCTAAGAGAGTAGATCTCAAGTGTCCTCAACACACACACACACACACACACACACACACACACGGTAACTTGGATGTTAATTAGCTTCATTGTGGTAATCATAAGCATAATGATGTATGCATATATGAAAACATCGTCTTTTACAATTAAATATGTACAATTTTTATCTGTCAGTCATACCTCAATAAAACTAGAAAAGAAAGATCAGCAAATTAGGTTTCTACTCATCAAAAAATACCTTTAAGAAAATTAATAAGCAAGCCACAGGTTGGAAGAATAGTCACAAAATTATTTTCTGATAAAGGGCTGGTACTCAGGAAATAAAGAACTCCTACAACTTAATAGTAAAAAGACAATTCCGTTATGTAACTGGGCAAAATATTTGAACAGACACTTCCCAAGAAAGTGATTAATAAATATACAAAAAAGTTTCCAACATCACTAGTCGTGATGAGATACTGCTATACTACCCCTGAACCACCCCCCCACCGCCCTACCATGAATTGCTAATGTTAAAAAGAACAATAGCACCAACTCTTGGCAAGGATGTGATCAACCATACTTGAATTCTCACACACTATTAATTGCAGTGTAAAATGGAACAACACTTTTGGAAGAGGGTCTGATAGCTTTCTATGCAATCTTGGATCTGGTGTGACCATGGGGAGAGTCAAAGTGGTTAAGAGAAGAGAGTCAGGTTCTGAGACCTGGAACACTTTAACATTTACAGGTCATTTAGATGAACAAGAATCATAAAAGGTGCTGAGAAAGAGCAGGCAATAAAGCAGTAAAAAACTAAGAGTATTGTGTCATGGATGCCAAAAGAAGAAAGTCTTGTGAAACCTCTATCCTTAATAATGCTTTAAAACGTTTCCTTAATATCTATTTTGTTTGATATTAATCTGGTTAGTATTTCAGAAAAGTTACTACACAACAAAGAGAACAACAGTGAACCCTGGGTAAGCGAGAGAATCTTATTTCCAGTGTTGCCACATTTCATTATCTCAATGCCTAGTTTTCAACAACAACAACAAAATTATGAGACATACAAAGAAACATGAAATGTAGCCCACACACAGGAAAAAGAGCATTCAGTAGAAACTCTCTCTGGGTAAGCCCAAATATTGAACTTATTATACAAAGACTTTAAATCAGTTAGTTTAAATTGTTCAAGTAACCAAAGGAAATCATGTCTAAATACCTAAGAGAAAGTATGAGAATAATGTCTCATCAAGTACAGAATATCAATGAAGCAATAGAAATTATAAAAAAGAAATAGACATGCTAGAGTTGAAAAATATACTAACAGAAATGAAAGTTTCACTTGAAGAGCTCAGTGGCAGGTTTAAGCACACAGAAGAAAGAATCAATGAAATTTGAGCATAGCTCAATTGAGATCACCCAGTGTGAGGAACAGAAAGAAAAGGAAAAAAGAATGAAAAAAAAATGAATAGCATCAGAGAGCTGCAGTACATCATTAAATGTACCAACATATACATAATGGGAGTCCCAGAAGGAGAAGAGCCAGAGAAAGGGAAGAAAGATTATTTGAAAAATAATGGCCCAAAACTTCCCAAATTTGATGAAATACATTAATCCGCACATTCAGGAAGCTCAAGATACTCCAAGTTGGGTAATCTATAAGAGAGTCAGATCTAGAAACAACATTATCAAACACATAATCAAAAGACAAAATCTTGAAAGCAGCAAGAGATAAGTGACTCATCATATACAAGGGATCAATAAGATTATCAGCTGATTCCTTTTCAGAAGCTATAGATGCCAGAAGGCATATTAAAAATGCTAAAAGAAAAATACTGTCAACCAAGAATTTCTATCCATTTATATATATCTTTCAGAGATGAAGGAGAAATAACACATTCTCAGATAAACAAAAACAGAATGCCCTATAAGAACATTAAAAGGAGTTCTTTGGGATGAAATAAAAGGACATGAGATAGTAACTCAGATCCTTATGAAAAAAACAAATTGCATTGGTGAAGGTAGCTACATAGGTAAATATAAAAGACAACATAAATGTATTTTTTCATAACTTTATTTCTGCTATCTGTTTAAAAGATGGGCATAAAGTGATAATTAGAAACCTGTATTGATGCACATAGAACAATTACTGAATCCTACTGGACAGGAACAGTGAGGATGCCCTGCCCTCGCAGGCTTTCTTCCTGGGATGAGCCTGTGCCTGTTATTCTTCCCTTATCCTTCCCTCACTAAAAATTATGTCCTTCTATCTGGGGGTCCAGAGGTAGCTTTATGATTTCATAGCCACAGTCTGTTCCCACATGTTGCTTTCCATTTGTTTTGTTTTTATTTTTGTTTTTTAATCAACACAATTCTCTCTTAAACCTTATAGTGTATTGGATTATCATTTTCTAAATCATTCTACGTGCAAGTAGCCACAGCTAAGATTTTTTCTAAATAGTCTTTGAGCCTGAGAATTTTTGACTCTTAGGCTGGCCTTAGTGCTCTGCCAATCCCCCACTCCCAGAATTTAATGGCCACAGGCTTGAGGCAATTCTTAAGAACAGGCAGGAAGGCAACACCCTTAATTCCATCTTCTTCCACTGATGTTCCTTCTTCAGCAGACAAAGAAATCTTAATGTGAAGGTATTGGATACGGTTCTACACTCCCAGTCTGTCGTGCTAGACCTGGTGCTTCACAGCCAGACTTGCTTGGACCCCAGGATGAGGTATCAAAGTAGTTGACCTTCTTAGTCTTGCAAGGCTCCCAACTCCAGGACTTCAGGCTCCTGCAGAAAGAACCCCTCTTAGCCCTGCAGTTTTCCACATTCCCTTCTTTTCTGCATTCTGGCTGTCTTGAGTCTCAGTTTGCTTCAAAAGGAGACCAGTTAGAGGACAACTTTACTAGTTCAGATGATAGCTGGAAAAAGCTAGAATGGTGGAATTTATGATAACTTCTGTTTCCTCATGGGTTGGATATGGGGTTCACTTAGAGTTTGTAGAATACTGTTAGTTGCCTGTTCCAACACCCGTTCTCCTCTTTCTCCTTAATAACAGAATTCTGAATTTTTGCTAGGCATATTGCTGTCCAGAATAGAATATCACAGTTTTCCTTGTAATTATTTAAGGCCATATTTATCAATGGTCAGTGGACACTTGCGTCACTTCTGTCTTTTGGCTATTGTGAATAATGCTGTTACGAACATGCATGTACAAATATCTCTTTGAGATGCTGCTTTTCAATACTTTTGGGTATATATCCAGGAGTGGAATTGCTGGATCATATGGAAATTCCATTTTTAACATTTTTGAGGAACCACCATGCTGTTTTGGCTGCACCATTTTATATCCCCACTAACAATAGTATACAAGGTTTCAGTTTCTCCACATCTTTGCTAACACTTGTTTTTTATAGTTTGTTTTCCTTTTTTTTTTTTTCATAGTTGCCATCCTAATTGGTATTAGTAGTATTGCGTTGTGGTTTTGATTTGCATTTCCCTCATGATTAATGATGTTGAGCATCTTTTCAAGTGCTTGTTGGCATTTGTATATCTTCTTTGGAGAAACGTCTGTTTAAGTTTTTTGCCCACTTTTTTAATCACACAATTCAAGAAGATTTTCTCCCATGTTTTCTTGTAAGAGTTTTATAGTTTTCACATTTATGTTTAGGTGTTTAATGCATTTTGAGTTAATATTTGTATGTGGCATAAGGTAGGGGTTTAACTTCATTCTTTTACAGGTGGATATCCAGTTTCCCTAACATTATTTGTTGAAAAGGCTATCCTTTCCTCGTTGAATAGTCTTGGCACCCTTGTCAAAAATCATTTGCCCATATATGTGAGGGTTTGTTTCTGGGCTCTCTTTTCTATTCTGTTTGTCTGTATGTCTGCCTTTATCACAATACCACATTGTTAAACATGTATAGTTAATATATATTATTTTAATAATATTTAAAGGTATTCAGTATTTATATCTTCCTCCTCAAACAATATAGATCTTTTATACTTTAACCATAAAATATCTTCTCTCATGTTTTAATTTTTGAATAGCTTTGTTATCTTTTTTTTTTAAACACAAAGAAATTGATTATTTTTAAGTTGCTATTGGTAGTTATTTAAATTTACTGACTTTTTAGAAATACCAGTTTTATCAATTTCTGGGGTTTCCATTATTTATTGATTCTTGGATTTTCCCCGAAGTTTCCCTCTTCGTTTGCTGAAGGGTATTGGTATTGCTTTTGAAGTTACTGTCTTTTAGCTCAAAATCCACTCTTCTCTGTTCTGTGATACTGGGCCTGGGACTTTGCAAACTACATTTCCCCTTTGTTAGCTGACTCCCTCTTAGACTTTGCCAAAAAGGAACACTAGAAGTAGACTGGAAACCTGGAGAAAAGAGAAATAACTTGCTTCTTCATATTTACATGTTATTCCTGTTAGCATTGCCACAGACTCTTTCCACATTCCATTCATCCCTTTGCATTTAAGGTCCAAAAAAAACACTTTTTTTTTTTTAGGGGGTTGAAGTTGGGTTGGCAAATGAAGACCCACAATTTTATTACCCTGATAAAAAAAATTTTTTTTGATAAAAAGATTCTTTATCAGGGTAATAAATTTTTTAAAAAAAATAGCTTTATTGAGATATAATCCACATATCTTAAAATTCACCCATTTAAAATTTACATTTAGAGTCATGCAACCATCTCTACAATCTAATTGTGGAACATTTTTATCACCCCCCAAAGAAACCCCATACTCAATAGCAGCCTGATATAATCATTTTTAGTTTGACATTCCTTTTAGTCCTTAACCATTTTTATTCAATTATAATCATGGTGGATCTAACATTTTTATTCAATTATAATCATGGTGGATCTAACAATTTGTTTACTTTGAGATGCTCAATTTACATTGCAAGAATTTCCTGTTTCTATCGTTTTAATAATTATTATTTAGAAATTTTATGTAATATGTCACTGTGAGGACTTACCATGATTAACTGAGGAAGAACAATTATTTCCACTTAAGGTGAGAGTCCACAATGCTAGCCTAGAAATTAGGCCAAAGGTTTTTCTTAGGCCCTGTCTTTTGTTTCTGGACAGACCCTATCAGTTTGCCCTCTGGGTGGCAGTTACCTTTGGGCAGGTCACACTCACATGCTGTGCCAGCCTGCTTTGCAGGTACTGAAACAGACGTTGGTCTGGATAGGCAGGTTCTACACCAGCTGAAGAACCTTCACAGGAGAAAGCGCGATTCAAAGTCTTCATGTCAATAAGTTTTTACTAGGAAGATCAAGGATCAAGGAGATTGTAACTTAAAGATTATACTTCTAACAGACATAAGCCTATGTATTTTACCATGTTTTTAAAGATATGGGAAGGGAAGCTTTTAAGACTTACTAATTACCCTTGAAATAAATCTTGGCAGGACCACTGTCTTTGACTACAAAATCCCCAGGGGCCACCATTCACAAAAACTACAATATGAAAGGTGCACCCTGGTGTGCAGAGCGTAACCAGGACCAATGTCCTTGGCAGCCTGGGTCTTGGCCAGCAGATACATAATGACAGGACAGTGGCTATGAGGAGGGTAATTGTTAACATTCTGTAGCAATTTTCTGTGTATACAAGATTTAACTATAGTGTCTCACTGAATCCGTAGTAAACCAGTGATGTTACTACAGCTCTCCTTCATGCTTTTGCCCCACCTGTCTTTACTGACATATAATGGACAAATATAAATTGTATATGTTTAAGATATACAACTTGATGATTTGGTATATGTACATATTTTGAAATAATTGCAAGACTCAAGCTAATTATCATATTATCACCTCACATAGTTATCATTTTCTTATTCTTTTTGTTTTTGATTTTGTGGTAAGGACACTTAGATCTCTCCTCTTAGCAGATTTCAAGTATGCAATACAGTATTTTTAACTATAGTCACATTTCTATACATTATTAGATCTCCGGAGCTTATTCATCTTTCATAACTGAAATTTTATACTTTTGACTATCATTTCCCCATTTTCTCCCTCCCACAGCCTCTAGCAACAACCACTCTACTCTGCTTTTGTGAGTTTGACTGTTTTAGATTCCCGTCTCCTCTGTGCTTTTATATACATTTCCCTCTGGCTGAGGCATACTTTTCCTGGAGCGTCACATGATGGAGCTCTGTTATTTCTACCCAAATTAGCTTGGCTGTCCCTGCCTAAGCTCCCTCGTTGGGGTGGTTGCTCTCCCTCTGGGCCCCATTGTAGTAACACCCTGCAGATATCTCTACCATGTGGCTTATCTAATAACATATGACAACCGGCTGTTTGCCTGTGTCTTCCCCAAAAGATTTAATCATGTCTTCCAAGCATATTGGAAGTATTCAATAATATTCACTAAATTTAGAGATGAGGTACCGAAGGCCACCAGAATATTTTCTGAAGATTACGTGTAGAGGAGCTGGGAGTAGAACCCTGGCCTTTGGCCTCAAATCCCAAGTTCTTTCACTTTATCATGCTGGAGGTTTCTCTGTCTAGTCCCAATTAAAGTCCCAACTGCCAGGCATTTATGTGAGTTTGTTTTGAAGCTGTGTAGCCTCATGTGACCAGTACACTGAACAAGCTGGTCTTATGGGAGTGTAATCAGAGAACACATCTTTATTTTTGCCTCCCCTGTTCTTCTCCTCCAGCTAAGACCATCTGGAGATGGAGAGCCTTCTTCACCTTATGCTACACCATTCCCGTCTGTCTTGCTAACCAAGGTTTCTGGGTTCTCCAAGGTTGAAAGTGCTGAAAAAAAGAAGGAAAAACAGAGCTGGAAAGCAGGGCTGGCAGGAAGGCACTTGCCTCAGGTGCAAAATTTAAAGAGGTTCAGTAATCAAGATAAATATTAATGCATTGTTTTTAAAAGTCTCATGCAAAAAATCTAGGATGAATAACATACCAAAAATGTAAATAAAGACAGGCTGTAATTTTTTTGTTTGTTTTATGACCTTGAGTTATTGTGCAATGGCCACAGTGTTTCTAATCAGCCTGTAGTTCAAGGGCCACTGGGTCATCGTGTGCCTCGATGGGTGTGTTTATGAGGGTTTACAATGGTATGAGAACAGATTGGGCAACCCAGGACTTCATACGTAACCATGTTTTTGATTGTAGAGCCTTTATTAGCTTTTCCATTTGGTTCAACGCGTGGGAGAATATTTCGAAAAGTATATACAGGGCACAGATTTTTCCTGTGACCTCAGGCTCCACTGTGGCTTGGCATAGCATTGCATGAAAATTCTTATTTTCCTGATCCACTTGGAAGATGGCTTTACAACTTCGGGTCTGGCACATGTTTAAAGATGACTTTTTTTGTGGGACTGTTCTTGCGTTCTTTGGAGGCAGCCCCTGGGAACACTTGGCTGCATTTCCTGTGATGTGGGAGAAGTGTTTCTCACAGGTTGGCCAGTTCTTTCTGGTTTTTCAGAGTTTTGCTCCATGCAGGCTATTATCTTCTGCTGTCCTTTATCCTTCATGGAATCCTCTAGGATAGGACTTAAAAATGGCTCCAGGCTGGCTCTCTACTGAGAGGGCCACAGTGGTCTTAAAAATGCTCCAGCATCTTTTGCTCTGACACACTCGGCAGCACAGGCCACCCAGAGCAGCCACCTCCTCTTCTTCCTACTCTCTCTGGCTTCGGGACCTGATGCCGGTCCTGCTCTGGCTTCCAGGTTTTCCAGCTGGAAGTCAGGCAGCAGTCCATCGTGTGTGTTCTTTCCTCCCTGGGTATAAATGGGGAAGAACCCCGCCAACTGCCCTGAGGGTGGGGGGATGAGGAATCCCAGCACCGTTTTCTGCAAGTAAATTTTGCCACAAATTCTTCTTGTTCAACAATCTGCTCCCGTTTTACTGTCAATGTGGGTAAAAGGGTTTTAAGAGCCATGTTCCCAGTTTCCAGATAGCCACTGAAAAATTCCTCTGGGATAGTCTATCTCAAAACTCCCTGGTATCAGATATCTGTAGCCTTGGGGTCTCAGCTGAGAATTCTGTTTTAATGTTCTGCTGCTCTTACATTGAAGAGGCATTATTTTCTAAACATCTGGACATGGTGAGAATAAAGAAGTGGTGAATTCAGATTCTTTAGCTCTATTATTAAAGGCAGGAGTGTGTGTTAAAAAAAAGCATAATATTTAAAACTGGAACCTGTGGAGTCCTTGTGAAAGGTGTGACAGTAGAGGCAATACATGGACCATCACCTGAAGTGAGTGTTCTTACCGGAGTCATGGCCACCTCATTCATTTCTGATAGGACAGTGCGTCATCAAACTTCAGTTTCTTTAATACATCCTATTTAGAAAGGCTAACTCACAGGTAAAGATCCCAAAGGTGGAAGTAGCTATAGTTCATTATCAATTCAGATGTTATATGTGAAAGACTTATAAATGTTGAAGAACTATTTAAGGGTTCATTGTGTTATTAATTTTCCCTGGAAATCTAATTCTCTGTGTGCAGTGTCAAAGAATAGGTCAGCCAAGTTTCTAAGTGAGTAATTCACAGACTCAAAATTAGTGGAGTTCAGTTAAATGAGGTTTGGCTGAGACAGTCTTCATTCTATTTTAAAAATAGCCAGTCTTTTTCGATATTGCTATGGAAAATTAGTAGCCAGCCTCAGGCCAACATATCTGTGTTGTCTTTCTGGTAGCACCCCTTATAGAATTTAGTTTATCTAAGAAAACTCTAATCCTAGTAAGTGTTTTTCTTTGATTCCATTGTAAATTGAAGTAAGACAATACTGTAGAACAGGAAGTTATTTCCACTGTGTCAGAGCAATCTGTCATTCATCCATCACGTTAAATATCATTTCTTCAGAGAAGCTTTTGGAGGAGCAAGATCCCTTAATAGAATACCAGATTCACGGGGCAGTGACCACGTGACCTCGCCCACTGATGTGTCTCTAGGACCTAGCACAGTGCTAGCACACAGTAGGTCGTCAGTAATCATCCATTCATCGAATGGATTCATTCACTAATATGTGATAGGCCCAATGTTCAGTACTGGTGTGTAAAGAGGAAATATGAGGTTCCTGCCCCCTAGCAGCCTCCGATCCTTTTAGGGCAGACTGACAATTGCCACGCAACATGAAAAGCACCTGGATAGAGTGTGTGTCGGTTGTAGGGAACACAGAGGCAGGTATGGAAGCTAGTCTGGGTGAGGGTGGACGGAATGTGGGAGTGGCTCTGAGAAACCATCTGCAAGTGGTGGTGCTTGAATTGTTTAAAGACAAGTGGAAGTTTACCACTGTAGGAGCACTGTAAGAGAAGAAATCGTACATTCAAAAGGAGAGGCCAAAGGGTGTGTTTGTATACCAGTGCTGCTCTAAGGCAGTGTCTAAGAGGTGCCCTCGTGTGTTTGTGAGTGTGTGCGTGCATGCATGTGAGTGTGCATGCATGTGATGCTGTGGTGAAAAGACCAACTAGTGCTCATTCACTTCTCTCCCAGGGTTTCTCCAAAGACCCATGACCCTCCTTCCAGATAATGTATCGGGCTGAAACAGACTGTTTACATCTGCCTGCGCTTTGCCTTGCAGCCATTCCCATCCTTCTCCCCCAGATCACTTGATTGCCCTTGTTGCTTGGTCTCTTATCTGGCCAGAGCTCCTTTCTGCTCCAGCCCCTGCGTGGGTGTCAGCTCCTCATCTGCATGGCCGGCAGTACTTGATTTGGGGACCATGTCTGAGTCAGCCCCAAGATGGTCTTCCCAGAGCAGTGAGACTCCTTTGCATCACAAATGGTGATCCTTACCCCCCTCATGGAATTATTTGGTTAATTATTTTAATTTTCTATTTTTCTTTGCATTCAAAGACACAATCTTGATATTCATATCTTAGTTTTTTCCTTCAGGAAAAGCAACCAAGGAGACCATACTGCTCAGGCAGTGGGACAATAACAGTGGAATCCCAGCTCAGAGAACTGGTTCCAGTAAAGCCAGCACCACTAATTGGCTGTATAGCCTTGGACAAGTGGTTTTCTTGTGTTTAAAACAGTCGCTGGGCTAGTACTAGGTGCTCTCTAAGATACTGTCCCACTGTATTCTCATCAAGCAGAGAGAAAATATTTGGCCTTACGTGGAAGACAAGGGGAGGCACATTATTGATATTGATATTGATATTGAGCAGAAACAGTAATAATTGCATCTTTCTCTCTCCAAAAACATTTTAGGTAAAGGCAATCAGTTTAACAGAAACTCAGCAGTGAGTGTAAGGTTAGCATTCTCCATAAATGTTTTGATAATTGGAGAGTTGTAATTAAGTTCTGCTTGAGAAAATTGGTTCTCATGGTACAACTGGAGAACATCTTTCGTTGCTTATTCGACTCCAAAGCTGAGTGGGTCTCTGTATCCTACTAGCCATCAATTTAGTTTGCCACCCTAAGGCCCAAAGCACCGTGATGCTACTGAGAGATGCTCACATCTAGCTGACTTTTATCAATATCTGGTGGCAATTATTGATCTGTATTTTTCAAGGGGAAAAAAAGGATAAAAATCTGTTGATATTTAGGTTTTGAAGAATATCTTCCCATCTAAAAGAGAGCTAATTACACTGTTTTTCTTCTAGGGGGTAGTTGGCTCTGAGTTTCTACTGTTGTGTGTGCGTGCATATGTTCGTGTACCTGTCTCAAAGTAACAATTCCAGTTTGGCAACCCCCTAATTGCAGGGATTGTTAAAAAGATTATTATGCATGTTATTGCAGAAAACCCAGCACCCTATAAAGTCATGTGGCAAGAACTAGGGCATTTCTCAACTTAACATATTAACATTGCAATAAACCAATTTCTCTCTGTAAACATCAGGCTAGGAGGCTTCCCTGGAGGGTGGATTTGTAGGGTCTTCTCAAGAATTTTTTTCTCATTGCAAGAGAGTGGGCACATCCTAGTCATTTTGTTAATTCCTTATTTTGTCCTTTGGCTTTTCTCCTTTTATTTCTTTTTTCTAATTACGTACTGAGTGTAGAAAGTTTGTAAAATGCATAAAAATATAAAGAAGCAGAACTAAAATCAATTAAAATCTAATCTCATAGTTACAACCACTATTAACCTGTAGAAATTCTCCCAGTCTTTTTACTTATGCATTAAAAAATCCCTTGATTTTTATAATTGATATAGGATAGTCATTTTTGTTATTTAAAATATTATTTATAACCATCATTTTAAATGGCTACCTAGTGTTTTATTTATGTTAAGTCAATGTCAGTTTTTCACTGGCATAAAAAAAATGCTGCATTGATCATCTTGATATCAAAGTATTTGTGTATATTTTGGATTACTACTTTAGGTTACTAAAAGTGGAATTATGGGGTCAGAAAGTAGAACATTTTAAAGCTTCTTTAAACACATTGTGAAATTGCTTTTCGGAAAAGTTGTGTTAATTTTTATTTCTAGCAGTATATGAAAGGACCCATTTCACTACATTTTCATCAGTTGGGGAATTTGCATTTTAATACATATCTTTGTTAAATTGGTAGGAAGGCAAAATATGTATTTGTAGTTTAATTCTGTTATTTGATTTCAGTGAAGTTGATCATTTTACCAAACTTTTATTATCCAATTGCATGTGCATTGTCTATTCATATTCCTTATCCATTGTCTACTGAGAATTTTTAGAGGTTTTTAAAAATTCATTTGTGTGAGCTCATTTAATACTCTGCAATGTTTTAGCAGCTCATCGACAAATGTTTATATTTCAAACCTACATTTTTTTGATGTATAGAAGTTTAAATATTTGATGCAATTCAACTTTTTGAGTTTTTGTTTTTTTAAACTTAGAAAGTTATCTCTATCCAGTGATTTAATAACTTTTCTTTTCTCTTTTGTTTTATTGAGTATACATAAATTATTTTAAATGCCCCCCAAAGTCTGAGGATATACACATCAGCTCAAAGAAAGCAAAAATAATGATTCATAAGAAGTTAAAGCTGGCCTTTATTAGGAACCAGTTGGACCACAAACTTCAATAAGAGTATTTGAAGGAAACACCTGTGACTGTTGATGAGCTGCTGATGGGGAAGAGTGGGGGTGACTGAGAGGAGGTGGAAAGACTGGAAAGACAGACTTTCACAATGATCTGAGGCCTCCTCATGTTCTCCATTTTCTTCTAGAGTTTCTAGAATAAGTTTGTAGCAATCGTGGATTCAAGGAATGATGACTTAAGACCTTTCCTAAGACTGACAGATAGCTGTGGATTGCAGAATGCACAGTTTCTCATTTTCAAATGGAACCAAGAGAAATAAAAATGTTAGAGAACTGGACGAAAGCTGGCTAGGAGTACCCAGGAGTCCCTTGACATCTCCGTGTAATATGCAGAAGTGGGTCAGTGTAAACCTTGAGTCTCAGGGAACTGAAGGTGACCTGTGCGGGGATGTGAAGCCTAACTCAGAAGACATTGAGAGTTCCTATTTTGAAAGGAAATGAGAAATATCAGTGTTAGATTAAGCATTTATACAATTTGAAATTCAGTGTGAGAAAGGCTGATATTGTACTTAATAAAATTTTGTCTACACTGTGGACCTGCTTATTTTTATTTTAACATTGTGGATTATTTAAATTTTGTTTGGTTAGCAATTCAGCAAACACAGTTTGTAGTTGAAATTATAATGTACGTCCTTATAATCATTCCCACTTGGAAAAAGCCTATGTGACTGGTTCAATAGCTACTAACTAGAGTTTATATTTTAACCTGTTAGAACTGCAAGCATAATGACTAAGAGGAACTACTTGGTTTGTAAAGAACTGGCTTTGTAAACCCAGCCTTATAAAGTGACCACAAATTTCACAAATCAACATTTGTGCCTTGTTGGAGCATGTTTGTTAAGAGTCCCTATGTAACCTGGGATCTAGTTCTGTGTCTCCAAGGAATCTTTGGCAAAACACTTAGCTCTTGATGTGCCAACTTCTTCAGCTGTAATGTGGGGACTTTGACTAAATCTCTAAAGGTCTCTCTTAGCTCTAAAACTTGGATTTCTTTAAAAATCCTGCAATTAGGAGAAATCCAACAAGGAGAGCTTTTCTTGCTGTTCTTCTTCAGACAAATGAAAAACACATTTCAAGAGAGGCATAGGAAGGAGCCTGGAACTTGCTAGCTGAATAAGATTACTAGAAAGACAAACTAAGATAATTTTTTAAAGTAACTCAATGTGGCTAGGCTGTCTCCAACTTTTCTGAGTTTCTCTTTTTAAAAACCTTTTATTTTTTGGTTTCCTTTTAAAAAAAATCTTGGTATATGTTACATCTACCACATTGAGTTAAGTTAAAAGGTTTTAATAAAAAATTAAAACGTTGCAAAGAATAAAACCACGCACACCTCCCTGTAGCAAATCCTTACTGGTCAAATAACTGGACCGTGAATGAGGTGTTACTGCCACCTGTTGGCACATTGTCTAATTACAGGAAAAGTATAGAAAGAAAAGTCAGCTTTTTGAATGAGTGAAAAGTGACAATGAATGTTATAGTTTTAAGCAAGCCTTGAAACTTATGTTTAATAAGTCAATCACTACATAGATGAAGATATTGCAATCTAGTAGTGACTAAGTCAGTACCATCGAACCTAAAGTCATACAACATTGACTGTTAAATTCTTGCATCTATGCCCTTGGGAGGGAAAAATTCACTTTTTCAATTGCTCTGGTAGCATTTATTTATTATTCTTAAAAAATTTTAAATTAAACATGTCATGGCTATTGATTACAGAAAATTTAGAAAACTGAAAGAAGCAAGAAGATTATAAAAGTCACAGTGGCATCATGCGGGTGTAAACACAGCGTTTTGGCATATTTCCAAGATTATGCTTTTTTCTGCATCATTTTTATGGATGAGATAATACAGTTAACAATAACAGCTAAAATTTACATTGTTCTTATTATATTTTACCAGATGCCAGGCACAAGTGTTTACATATATTAAATTTAATCCTCATGGCTGCCCAGTGAGGAAGGTACTGCTATTATCTGCATGTTAAACACAGGAAACTGAAAAACAAGCACATGGAAGGCAAGTAACTTACTCAATGCCACATATACAGTGATTGATAATCCAATGAGCTATAATTCAAACCTTGTCTGTTTGTATTTAGCATCTGTTCTTAACCACTATACCACTTTTGTGTATTCTGTTACATGACTATATTTTATTTAATAAATTACCCATTGTGGACATTTAGGTAGTTTCTAAATTATTGTTCTTATAAACAATAATGTGATGGTCATCCTTGTAGCCAAATTTTTTCAAATTTATATCATTATACCCTTAGACTAAATTCTAAGAAGTAAAAAGAGGATCAGATGGACACTACATTTTTTAAAGTAATTTTTTAATTTTTTAATTAAAGTTGACATACTATATTATATTAGTTTTAAGTATACAGCACAGTGATTAGACATTTATATAATTACAAAGTAATCACCCCAATGAGTCTAGTAATCATCTGATATCATATATAGTTATTACAATATTATTGACTACATTTTCTATGCTGTACTTTACATCCCCATGACTGGACACGACGTTTTTAAGGTTTATTATCTGCTTTGTGTCAGAAAGTGAGGAAGTACTTAAAGAAAGGGGTATGTCGTGTCCCAACCAATACTTCCAGGAACAGATCTACTTTTTCACTAATTTTTAATGAATGTAAAAGTCATAAATTCTTAATGTAAAAAATCCAAGCAACAATTCTCAAGCTACTTTTTGTATATCCTAGGATTCGGCAACAAGGTAAATACATTGTAGTTAATGGAAGCTGAGTTTCACACTGCTGAAGATGTGAATTACAAATAGGAGAAAAAGATAGTTAAAGTAGAACCAACAGTATTGGATTGGAATTGAGGTATGAGTATATGAATATATAGCATTTTAAAAATATTTAGATAGATAAATATAGAAATAGATATGTGTGTGGGGAGGTATGTATGTATATGCATAAAGTGTATGTTTACTAGCTTTGTCTGGTGAGAGGGCCTAAAAGCAGTGAGACCACATGCGGCTCCCAGACCTTGGTTTCTACATGCCATTCTTCATTAAAAAGAACCACATTTCTTTGGAGAAATGGTGATTCAAAGGCTGGGGCTAGGAAAGTACACGATGAGCATGCAAGGTCTCTGTGTCAGGAAAGTAAGGAAGAGCTCAGAGAAAGAGGGGGCATGTCAAAGGACATAAGAGTGAGCTCAGAGGGACTCCCACTGGTCCAATCTGGGATAATTTGAGCATCAAAATGAATAACAATAGTAAAGAATCCCTGAGTTCATACTGATATGAATGAATGAAAGAATGAATGAGTGAGGAATAGGAAGAGTTTCATTTGATAGTAAAATCCCAGTTAATGAATGTAGAAAGAATTATGGAATTAGAAAATCACCATTACAAAGGAAAAAGTAGTAAATTAACAGGAAAGAAACTTGGCAGACATCACCTTCATGCAGTATTCCGTTAACATCACCCATGACAGGCCAGCCTGTGCCTCCTGATATGGAGCATGGAGGACAGCACACATCACTTCTGTGACATTGCTGCCCCAAATGATAACTTGACTTGAATCGTGAAGAAACATCAGACAAATCAACTTGAGGAACTTTCTTCCAAATACCTGGACTGTATTCATCAGAAAGATCAAGGTCATGAAAAACGAGGAAAGACTGAAGCACTGTTTCTGATTAATGGAGACAAAAGAAGCATGACAACTGAATGCAATTTGTTAGCTGGGGTTTTCTTTTCCTATAAAAATCATCATTGGGACAATAGAGGAAATGTACATGTGGTTTGTAGATTAGCTAATAGCATTTTATCCATGTTCATTTCCCGAGTATCTTGATTTTGGTAATTGTACTGTGGTTATGAAACAGAAAGCTTTCTTTTAGGAAATACATGCTGAAATATTTAGCGGTAAAGGGGAATCATGTTCACAGCTTACTCTCAGTTTTAACAATTTATACACACACACTTGGATAGAGGAGAGAGAAAGGAGAGAGGAAAGGGGAAGGGGAGAGAGAAAGATAAAACAAACGAGTTAGTATTAGCACTTGGGGAGTCTGGGTGGAGATTATGAAATAATTCTTTGCGCTATTTTTGCAAGTTAGAGTAAATCTGAAATTTTGTTAAAATTAAGTCAATACGTATATATAGATCTCTTTTTAAAAACTAGTTGTGTAATATCCAGGGTATGGATGTAGTACAACTTATTTAATAACTTTCCTACTGATGAACATGTAGATTGTTTCCTATTTTTCTACAAAAACTACAATGAACAGGTTTGTCCATTTGTATCTGTATTTTTATGCTACAGACATATGGAATTCCTAAGTCAAAGGATATTCATATTTAACCTCTTGATAAATGTTATAAAGGCATTTTAGAAAGTAAACGTTCACCTAAATAGTGTCTTTCAATCATCACTGAGTGTGAACAGTGACTAAGACCAATCTGTGGGCCACTTGGATGAGTCTTATGGAACATGAGCTGCTTATATAGCTGTGTATCGCTGGCCAGCACAGAGCAGTGGTAATTGCCAGAGAACATCTCAGACTGTGTATTATCTCATGCAGGCTGGTACATGACTACATAGTCTTTCAAGAGTTTATTGTTAACCTGAAAGTTTATTCCAACTCTCTCTGCCCCATAATTACCTGCATGTTTTCTTGTTTGTCTTAAGAATATAGCTATTAATTATCGTGACTCTTGGATCACTGCTTATCTTCTACTTTCTTCTCTTTTTTTGGCTTTTACTCACAACTGATTTAGTAATATCAGTTATATATCTGCAAGAAAATATTAGAGGTACCAAGACAGGCTTAGTATAAATGCATACATACAATAATTCCTTTTATTATACCACCTATTACCTCCCTAAAAACATCTGCTCTTCAAGCTGGCTTTCGCCAGCAATATATTGTATCGTGCATGAGGGAGATGTGCAGGGGGAAAGGGGCAGAGAGTTATCCCCATGAAATGTAGGCTCTGAGATGGTTTCCAGGCCAATGGAAATGTTCTTATAAAAATATAAGAATAGTTTTTGAAGGATAATAGGATGCAATGTGAAAATCTTCAGGTGCCAGAGTTCCATGACTCTAAAACAGTGGAAGAAAAGATCAAAAGGTCGTTTTTATGCAACGTTTATTGAGCCTTATTCCAAGTCCTGGGCTGGGCACAGGGAAACAGATGAATAAGGGATTGCCTTTGTCCTTCAATAATTCATATTCTTGTTGGGGACACAGACATGTGAGCATATAATATGGTATGAAGACTCTATAATATTGATATATACTGAATATAGATGTAAAGTATCATGGGACCACAGAAGAGGGAATGATTAGTTTTGATTCGGGGCATCAGCAAGGTTTAAATGGGGATGTGATCTTTGGGCTGGGCCCCAAAGGGTGAGTAGGAGTTTGCCAGGCTGATGAGCTGTTTTGGAATGCATTTTCAGAGAGAGAAAATAATGAATTGCATGAGTAAAGGTGGAAAGGTACACCTGAAGGTTAACAAATCGAAGCCAGTGCTTTCCCCACTTTCACGTACATACAAACCATCTGGGGATCCTGTTAACATGCAGATTCGGATTCAGGTCTTGGGGTGGCCTGCCATTCTGTATTTCTAACAAGCTTTCAGGGGTTCCGTGCACCAAATGTTGAGTTAAAAGACTCTCTAACACTGTAAATTATTGTCTGCTTCAGCTGGGCCTGCTAGTTGGCGCAACCTAGGAGCAAGACGGAGAGCACGAATTTGCCATTTGCCATGAGTAAGATAATAGTGTTAGAAGCCTCTCCTTTTATGACTGTGTCATTTCAGAAACAGATTCAGCATTGTACCTGAACCAGCTTAGATGGAGGGTAACTCAGGTGACATGGGAGCTAGCCCAAGTTTAAAATTGACTGGGGTTCCTACAGAATAATGACAATTAGAAAACCATAACCCAAATTACCATTTTTAGTTATTTTGATGATGCCTTCTCAGGTGTTTGATTTTTGGTGAGAAATAGCTGTTATCAGTTGGGATGCTATTTTGCATTTGTGACAATGTTTTTTCTAAAATAATTTTTTTTTTTAAATCATAGAAATAATAGTTGTCCTTTGCAGAATGTTGGACAATAAACCATGTTTTGGAGTGGTCATAGTTGAATAGATGATCTAGACTGATTTATATTCCTATTTTCTATACATGACGCAGTCCCCTGCCATCCTTGGGGAGCTGGCACCAGAGTGGTTTGGCAGTATGGCAGACAATCCTGGAGGGGCCCACCCGTTGTGCTAAAGACAGACTGTGAACTCCAAATGAGATCACTGGGCTTTTCTTCACTTTCATCTTCCCTGCTATTAATGCTGGTTGTGAAATGCAGGCGGGGGGGGCACAAACTGCATAAGACTAATGAAGGGGGAGGAAAGATCAAGCGATTATTTTTTCACATGAATAACTGGTCATGCCTTCCTTTCTGTGATGAATTTTACAACCTGCACAGATGGTTTGGAGCAGACCACATGACTGGAATTTAGCCATGTGGGAGTGGGACATCCTTACTACCTCTGTATCCTTGAACATGCCCCCACAAAGACCTCTGCAGAGAACGAGGTCATACTAGGTCATACTAGAACGATAAGCAATTATTAATGCCAAGGACTCACTAAGAATAAAATCAGAAAGACATGTGAGCTTATTGGAGAGAATTATAGACTCGGAGGCTGCAGGAGATTGGTGATGAGACCATCACAATTTAAAGCCAATTCCAGATATCTCTGATACATTCCCAAGCACAAAGTCACAAGGTCATTTGGATGCCTGCATCTTGTGGCCCACTAAGTATCTTGGAAGCATGGTTTATCTCTTTCAATTTTGGTTCCGTCAGAATTCCTAAGACAGTGATTCTCATGCTTTAGAGTGCATGTTAATCACCTGGGAGCGTTTGTTGGAGATGCTGGTACCTGGGCAGCATCCCAGTCTGCTGACTTAGAGGAGCCCTGGGGATGATTCTGGTGCTGGTGGGCTGAGTCCATCCTCCGAGTGGTACTGCCTAATGGAGTCACACTGACTGACAAGTGTATGTCTTGTGCCACTGGGAAAGAAATTCATGTTTTTACTCCCACTGGTCTCCTACCAAGAGCTAAAAGCAGAGACTAAGCAAAGGGAAGAGGTCCAAAGAAAAAACAATGGAAAAATCTCAAGTTTTACATAATAGATGTATTTCTAAAAGATTGTGTATAAATCAAATTTGTAAGTTATTCTTCTTTCCCTTTACTTAAACCCTAATGTGCTATAGCCATTTTTGATTTTCACACGCCTAGTGACTTTGCCACCTTAAAAATGATTAAGATGATAAATTTTATGTTTTTTACAATAAAAAAGAAAAAAAGTACTAAAAAAAA